>PVIJ01010962.1:37581-57409 GCA_004024925.1 Scalopus aquaticus | reverse complement strand
CCCCCCCCTCCTCCCCACTCTTACCCCACTCCGGCCCCACTGTTCCTAACCCAAACTGACTGGAAGTCTCGAACGACACCCCCACCCCCACCCTGCTGGGTGTTCTGGCATCTCAGTGGACCTGCTATTCTTTCAGTAGGGGAGTGTTAGGGAAATTGGGGCGTAATCACTCATCTTTGCTGCTTATACTCAAAACATGTTTATAAATTAATAGTTTAAAACTCTAAGGGTTTTTTTAAGCTATGATTTAAACAAATCCTGTGATCTTTGTCACTGCATATTAATTAATGGTGTGAAAGAATGAAGGTCTCCTGAAATCCTTCTCACAAGCGCCCAGTTGTTAAAAAAAAAAAGGGGGGGGTGAGGGCAGAACCGATAAACCCGATTGTCAGGTATTCATACCATTTATTCATACCATTTAGATTTTGTTTCCAAAGAAACTTCAGCTTAAAAGGGGGCTTGAATTTACATTTTTCTTTCTTGCTGAACCAATAAAACATTCATTTTAACATTTTTATTATAAGAACATAGTAAGATAACAGTAAAACAGCATGTTATTAAAAAGAATGCTCTTCAAATCAATTCTTTTGAAAAATGTAACCACAGAATAGAGAGACAGCATATAAGCGTGTGTGTGTGTGTGTGTGTGTGTGTGTGTGTGTGTGTGTGTATAGCGAACTGGAAGACGCATTCTGCAATCAGATTCAAAAGCAGAATCTGATTTAGGGAAATTTGGTTTGAATTTATTGGAAATTTACACTAGAGAGGAATGCATATGTCACAAAGTACTTAGAATATTCCTCATTGAAATTTCACAGATATGTAGAATTTTCAAGACTAAAAAGAATCATTTGCTGCTGCTTTCTGTGAAGCAAGATCCCTTCTCCCCACACCTCATTTTGCTTTCTTTTCCCCTCTCCAATTTTCTAAAGCACAGATCTGACACAATAGATTGTCACCAAAGACTCAAAACAGGAAGGATGCATGACCGTAAGTCTCTTTGAAATTGAGACATAGTTTAAAGGTGAGAAGGAGGGAATACAGAATGCTATTTCAGAAGCATGTGGCTTGCCCACATTTTATTATCATTCTTCCCTCCCCCACCCCTTACTCCTTCTACCTGTCTGTATTTGCTGAGGAAACATTTTTGGCTTCAAACAGTTATCTGCTGGAGTAGGCTCACAAAGCTGAGACCCATGAGTTAAGCATTATCTCATGTGGATTTATTTCCATACAGTTATTTCTGTTAGTTTATCCCGGTCAGTTTTTCAAACCTGCTGTACTGTATGAGGTTCAAGTGACACTTCAGAAACGTGAAGAATGTTTGTCTAAACTGCGGTGACCCACCCTCCATCTCCTTGATCTGTCTCTGCTCATGTTTCCTTGGTGCTGGTAGTATTTGTTTAATCACAAAGTATTTATGTGTTTAAATAAGACATTACATGAGACACCGCCATCCTTCTAAATATTCATTTTAAAGTAAAGAAATAGAGAGTTGATGGGAGGGAAGGGAGAATTCTGTAGGTGGTATTAAAATTCTTTATTTGGTACGTGATTGTGAAGTCAGAGGTAACCTAGCAAGTAATTCAAATAGTGTTATTTCCTACCTACCTAGACAAAGTTGTTTCATGCTTCTTGATTTAGAATCCTCCTTAAAGCAACACTGCATGAAAGCCAGGATAGATTAGCTGGCTTTTCTATGTCAACTTTGTAACCAAAATGCATCCTCCAAGTGGACTCTGGGATGTGTGCCCTTTTAGTGACCACTAATATATTTTTATTATGAATCCTTATGTTCTCTGCCTTATTAAGATTCAGACAGGCTTCTCTTTCCAACAGTAGCAGCAGGGGTTCATCTTTCTGCCTGTTTTAACACCATTTTCTGAAAAGGGTGGAAACGGAACTTCATTCTAAGTAGGTATAAAGTCATATGGAAAGTTAAAGGGATCATTTAAAATAAAGTTCCATAAATGACTATTAAAATGCTCAGAGACAAAATGTAGGTTTTGAGGATAGACTGTGATGAAACAGACAAACCTGGGGGAACCAAGTTGACGTAGCTGGTAGGTCCTCACCTGCAAGCTGATGACAGCGGGATGTGACTCAAATGCAGACACTGGGGAGAAGCAATAATAACAGGATTTATTTAACCAGAGAGGGAGAAAAGGGGGAGCTGAAAGAAAAAGAGAGAGGGAGAGGGAAACTATTGGCCAGAATGTGGCCAGACACTGTCTGTCCTATTCCAGGTAGTATCCAATGAGCAGAGGCCAAGGTCCAGGCCCATACTGCAAATGGCAAGCTGGTAGTTTCCGCAAAAAACACCCTTCCTACATGGGCCTCCCTGGTGGTGCAAGGGACTATGAAGCTATCAGCAGCCACTGCAGCATAAGTTTGATCCCTGGCCAGGGAGCGTCCCACGTGGTGCAGCAGACCTCTCCTGCCTCGCCCGCTGCTCCCCTCAACAGTGTATTTCAGTAGATTCGCCTCTTCTGCTCCCCATTCTGTCTCTGGTGAATTCTCTCAGCACCCCCACACCTCTCACCTCTCATCTACACCCCAGCTCTTGAATGCATAAATAAATAAATCTTAAAAAAAAACAGCACCCGTCCTCACTAGGGGTTTAACTGCCAAAGCCCCAGTCCCACCACACATCAGGAAGTGGAACCTCAAAATCTCCACCTTCCATGGTTGTGTTGGCTCTGAGCACTGGCCCTGGCTTGGAGGTTGCTCTGTTGGAGGTTGCACTGTTCCCCTTAACAGTAGAGCTATCTACTGGACTATAGTGTCAGATTCCAACTCTCAAACATCAGCTTCTCTACTTAAAATATTCCCTGAGGGACCAGCACAAAGTCTCCTATTGCTCAGAGCTGGACAGTAAACTTCACAAGCTCTCGTAAGAGCAGACCAGACACTGGCTCACGGCGAGTATGGAGAACCTGATTCTGCCGACATCTACGTAACTGAATAAAGCAGACCACGGAAGGAGAAGGCACAAGACGTGGTCGCCTCGGGCAGGGACATCTTATCCTGCTGTTTCCCTGGAGCCTAGTGCGTCACCTGTCACCTGCTCATCATCCAAAAATGCGGGAAAACATTTGAAGGAGCTGTCCTGGAGTAGTGTGGGGCCTCTAATGACCTGAGAGGTGAGCTCTAGCAGACTCATTACTCACAGTGCCCTTTAACGACTCTGTGAGCCTAAATAGCTTGGTCATAAACTCAGCTGCACCAATCAGAACCAAACCTCTTGGAAACATTGTCCCCACTTCCTCATGTCTCACCGACACATGTGCCACGACCGTCTCCGGCCCATCACTCTGCTAAATGCACGTCTCGGCAGCTTTGAAACTGTGCCCACCCGGTTTCCTTTGGCCTCTGTCTTCTCTGCAGTTTCTCTTTGGCCACCTGTTGCTAAATGTTTGTTCCTCATAGTTTAGTTCTGAGTCATCCTGTGTTCAGTGCCCATTCTGCCTCCCCTCCAGCCGGGCCTAGGTGTTTACCTGTCTAGGGCCCTCCACCCAATTGCTTACTTGATGCCTCCACTTGCAGGACCCCAGACACGTCAAACTCCATGTTATTTTCTCCCAAACTGGTTCTTTCTTCTGAGTTTCCTGAAGGGAATGCTCGCACCCACCAGCTTACTGCTTGAGCCAATAACCTGGGCAGTGTCTTCCACACTCCCCTGTCCTGGGCTCACGTGGGTAACCCCTAAGTCCTGACGATGTTCTCTCCTGAGCATCCATCAAGGTTAAGCGCCAGCTCTAGCATGAGATTCTGCAGGCTCAAATCCCAAGTCTTCCATTTATTAACTGTCTAACCTTGAACAGGTTACTCAGAAATCTTTGGGTTTCAAATTCCTCGTCTGCCAAATAGGGACAACGAGCTCCTCTCTGAGCACTGTGGTGAAGATTGAGGAGTTAAGATGTGTAAATGTTCGCAACAGGCATGGCACTTGCAAAGGCTCAGAAAATAGTGACTGTGATCTCCTCCTCCTCCTCCCCACTGTTGCTACTCAGATTTGGTCCCATTTCCCTCATCTGGATTGTTCTAATTAATTCCCAATGCCTTTCCACTTCCTTCTTTTTTAAGATTTATTTATTTGTGCATACAAGAGCTGGGGTGTAGGCCAGAGGTGTTGGGAGGTGGGGGTGAGAGGATTCACCAGAGACAGAGTGGGGAGCAGAACAGGCAGGCAGGTTTACTGAAATACACTGCTGAGGGAAGCAGCAGTCAAGGCAGGAGAGGTCTGCTGTGCCATGTGGGAAGCTCCCTGGCTCGGATTAAACTCATGCTGCAGTGGCTGCAGATAGCTTCAGAGTGCTGAGACCTAACCCCTTGTGCCACCAGGGAGGCTCTTTCCATTTCCATTTTTACTCTGCCCCTCCCCTACCCATCCTCCACACTACATACCACCGGAGGAACTTTGTAACAATTCAATTTAATCGTTGGCTTCCTAGGTAGGAACCTTCTAGTAGTTTATATGGCCCTTTGAAACATGACCTTTAAGAAGTCACATGAATGGCCCCTCTGACCCCTCAGCCTTTCTGGTGTTGTTCTCTCCTCTCTTTCTCTGCTCTAACTGCTTTGGGCCACCCGGCCCTCATCCTCACCAGCCCTTTTGTGCCCTAAAACTTCTGTGACCTGTTGCTCTCTCTGCCTCTTCTTGCCTCGCTCCTTGTCAAACCCAGTGTCATTTTGAAGGAAAATCTTGCTTCCCATACCAGGTTTTTCTTCCCATTACAACACTCGCAAAGAACACACATCACTTCTCCGTAGCATGTATCATAATTAGGGTTTGCTGTTCATCGTCAGCCTCCCAGCCTGGTGTGCACTTGGCATAAGGGTGGGGCTGAGCCCTGTGGTCTTGCTGACTCCGAGACCCCAGAGGCTCCAGGGTTGGAACAGGAATACCCACATAGATGAACGTAAACCACCCGGGGCTTAAAACTTTGGTCACTGCAAATTTAGCTAGATTCTTGGGTTGTCTTTTTTGTCATGTCGTAGAGCAGCTTCTGAATCAGGTGCCTCAACCTAACTGCCTATGAATAACAAGGCCAGCATCCCAAGCCTCCTGATGGGTGTGGCCACATTATTTATACCTGAAGGCGGGGGCGGGAGAGGAGCGTATCAACACCGAAACCAAGAGCCCCTTCAGTCTAAAAGGAACATCTGTGCTGCCAAACAAGGAACATTAGATTAACAAGAGAATAAAAGCACTTGCACGAAGAGAAATTGAAATATGGGAAAGCGACAAAGGAGCCTAACACAGCATGTTTGTTTATCTTTGATATGCAGGTTGGGGATTAGGAATCATGTTGCACGAAGCAAGGGACAGGCAGAAGTTCGTCAGTGATGTACAATATCTCCAGGACATGCAGCATAAAGTGGACTCTGAGTATCAGGTAACTGCAGGACACAGGAATTGCCTTCCACCTGTGCTGACCGTTTTATTTTTTTATTTTATTTTTATTTATTTATTTATACATACAAGCTGGGGTACAGGCCAGAGGCGTGGGGCGGCGAGAGGGTTCACCAGAGACAGAGTGGGAAGCAGAACAGGCAGATCAGAAATACACTGCTAAGGGGAGCAGCGGGCGAGGCAGGAGAGGTCAGCCGCGCCATGTGGGATTCTCCCCGGCCGGGCGTCGAACTCGCGTCGCCGCTGCCGACAGCTCCACAGCGCAGTGCTCAACCGCTGCGCCACCAGGGAGGCCTGTGCTGACCGTTTTATGAGCGAATTCGGACAACAGTCCCAGTCTGATATGTAGTTACAGTTTGATAAATACCCAAACCCACCACTCACTAGCTGGGAAAGGCGCTGAGGCTCAGTTTCCTCATCTGCACAATGCGGGGAGGGGCGATATCATCATGATAATGAAATGAGAGAGGAGTTTAAGGCAGGTCACACAGAGCTCAGCACCAGACCCTGTCAACAGATGACAAGCTTAAATTGGGCAAAGTGACTCTTAAGAAAGGACATTAAGGAGTTAACTGGGTTTCCCTGCCATGTATACAATCTATGCCCTTCTGTTGTCACCCTGCCAGAAGAAAGGTGGTTAGCACAGTCCTGCAGTAAGCTAACTACTGTCACCCTGGTGACAGTGTTTATATGCAAAAACAAAGCAGGCAGGGAGCTGGAGGAGCCAGAGGCCATCACCGGGAGCTGGCAGGGGACGAACCTGCCCAGCTGGGCTGTGGGGTCCTGGGAGCAGCGAGAAAGGGTCACCCTGCCCACTGGCCTGGCCATAGTCAACGCTGGCCGGCCAAGGAGGCCCAGCCTCAGCCTCCGTGAAGGACTGAAAGGGACTCCTTCCCTACGCACAACACACAACTGCAATTATCATGCTTTCCTCCTTCTTAGCAATTGCAAATATAACCAAACCTCCCAGGTCACCAAGGAAACCAGACCTCGCTCAGGAACCACTCAGG
This sequence comes from Scalopus aquaticus, assembly GCA_004024925.1. Classification (NCBI taxonomy): domain Eukaryota; kingdom Metazoa; phylum Chordata; class Mammalia; order Eulipotyphla; family Talpidae; genus Scalopus; species Scalopus aquaticus. The sequence goes on along the minus strand of PVIJ01010962.1, from coordinate 50,983 downwards.
AACCTGATTTCCCTGTATAACACAGCTGAGCTTGGGCTGGAAATGGAGTCAGCAGTTTCCTCCTCCTCCCACCACTTGCCAACCCACCTACAAGACTATGAGATGGAGGGAATGTAGAGGAGAACGTAAACATGCAACATCGGGGTCCCTCCTCTTCTCACAAGGTGCCTCGGCCACCTGGTCCACAGCCGGAAATGCACGTTTGAGATCATCTCCAGATCAGGCACAGAAGAAAATTCGCTGAAGAAAATCACACAACGGTGGGACTCTGAGCCACTGCAGTTTTACTTTTCAATCTCAGTTACTCTTTCAGTCTTGCCCTTATAAATGACAATCCTCACTCAGTGCCTACTATGTCCTGAACCAACCCCCTTCTCTTCCAGGAGGACTAACTTTAGGCTCTAGAAACAAACAAACTGCCAGTAAATATGCAAGATGATTTCAGTTACTGAGACATGAAATGAGGCGAGTAACACAAAGGGAGTCGGGCGGGGGTGATGCCCCTTTCCCTGGGAAGGGAAGGTCTCTTTAAGGAAATAATACTTGGCAGTGGAGGTAAATCCTGGGAAAGATCCAGCCAGAACACCCTGAGCAGCAGGAAAGCGTGTGCCACGGCCCTGAGACAGGAACTAAGGAACGACTAGCAGGTGCACTTTGACTAAGGGTGTGTGGAGGAGGTGGACAGGGCCAGTTCACCTTAAATCTCTCAGGACAAACCTTGTTATTTGGAATTAATTCTTATCACCATAAGAATTAATGGATGATTTTTAAAAAATTTATTTATGTATGTATACAAAAGCTGGGGTGCAGGCCAGAGGTGGGGGGGGGGTGAGAGGATTCACCAGAGACAGAGTGGGGAGCACTCAGGCAGATCTACTGAAGCACACTGCTGAGGGGAGCAGCAGGCGAGGCAGGAGAGGTCTGCTGGGCCATGTGGGAAGCTCCCTGGCCGGGGATCGAACTCGTGCCTTAGGGGTTGCGGATAGCTTCATAGTGCTGCGACTTAACCCCTTGCACCACCAGAGAGGCCCTAATGGATGATTTTAAGCAGGGGAGAGCTAAGAGCTTAATTATTGGGTTGTCACAAAAGTCATGACGTACTTTTTCTTTGTGCCCTGGCTTTTCCGACAACCCGATACATTTTTTTAAAGATCACTCTGGCTGTTGTGTCGGGAAGGACTGGAAGGGGCAAGAGAAGCAGCAGAAAAGCTAGTAAGGGAGTTATGACAGAAAGCAAGGGGGGAAAATATAGTGCCTTGAACCGGGATGGTTGGAGGGGAGGTGGGCACAAGTGTCCCACCCAGGAAACAGAAGCAGAACAGACACGTTGCTCATAGGCTGGGAGGAAGAGGAGGGAGGAAGAGAAAGGAGGGAAGGGTGACTCATATAACATGTTTGCTTGCCCGTCAGCTCCCTCTGTCACGGTCACTATTCAAAACTTTTCTACTTTTTTGTAAACCTCCAATCCTCATACTTTCAACAGAGAACTGCCCTTTTTGTATCACACACATACACATACTCTCTCTCTCTCTCTCTCTCTCTCACACACACACACACACACACACACACACACACACACACACACACACACACACACTGCTAGGAAGCCACACGACTCCTCCCCTTCCTTTCCAGGGGACACACCCACCTCGCTCTCAAGTCTCCAGGGGTCAAATGACTGTCCTGCTAGTCAATCCGGGCCTTAGATGTTGGTCCAGGTGCCTCTGTCCCCAGCCCCCTCCATCCACAGGACGCTCATCTGTGTCTTTGAAATGTCCCTTCTTATTGGCACAGCCTATTCAGACATGCTCAGGCCGCCATCTTTAAAACAAAAGAATAAAGCTTCCTGGGGCCCACGTGTCCTGTAGCCCAGCGTCAGCACTACCCAGGGTCCAGAGGTCCCAGTCAGCCACATTCCTACCCCACTCTCTCCCCTGCTGCCCCTTCCCTAGCCCCCTGCCCACCGGTCACCTCTCCTGAGACCCGGACAGCAGAAGCCCGCTAGTCTTTATTTTCGGAAGCTTTATCTCCGTTTGAAGCCACGTCTCTCTCCATCCAGAGCCGCGGTTACCCGGGCTTTCTGATGTCACACTCTCCTGATGTTCCTCCTGGTCTCTCGCCGTCTCCTCCCTGCCTCTCAATGCTCCTCTCGCCAGGCTTCCCGCAGCCCAGTTTGCTCGGAATTCACGAGGTCTCCGTGACTCATCCCTCCCGCAGTTTTAAGCACCACTTTGGCACGATGGACGTGTGATTCCGAGGCTTCCAACATGTCGGGGTCACGCGCTCCCCAGACTGTTGGATGTTTCTGTCTGGACAGCACCTCAAATTCAGCAAGTCTACAGTGCATGCCCTCTGGCCCTCCTCCTCGACACTCTCCCTCTTCGGAGATGGACCTAAGCCTCCCCTGACCTGGTCCTCTGTCCTCTCACCCACACCCCAAAGCCGCCAAGCCCCGCCAAGTCACCCAGAGCTCATGGACACCTGCTGTCCTCTCCATCCTCACGCCACCACTCCGGCTCCAACCTCCGTGGCTTCTCTCGAAGGGGGGGGGCCCGCTTCCAGGCCGCTCTCCTGTGGCCTCCCTAAAAACACACATCTGTCTCCGCCAGTGGAAGCCTTTGGTCACCTCCCTTCCCTCAAGGGGGACCCAAGAACCACAGCAAATGCTGCACCCCTCTCCAGCCAGCTCTTCCCACTGCTTTGCTCCCTGATGAGGGCAGTGACAGCCAAGTTTTCACTGCACAGTAAAGGGAACCTCCGTACCCCCACGGCACCCTTTTCTGAAAAACGACTTTGTTGAGGTATCATTTACCTATCATAAAATTCACCTGTTTTGAACGTGAAACTTAAGAACTTTTAGTAAATTTGCCAAGTGGGCAGACGCCCCTGCCCTCCCAGTTTAGAACGTGTCTATCTTCCCAATACCAGAGCGCCACTGCTCATGAAACTGTACTGAAATCGCCATCGGTGTGACCCCCTTGCAAACTGGGCCACAGCTGCGTAAGGGCCAGGGGTGGGGTGGGGGGTCTTACTCTTCCATGTTGCACCGAACAGCTTATTCTTAATGAGAGCCAGTGTGGCCTAACTTGACCGCCCTCTTGTTTATCAGCCCTCAGCGCCACTGACTTATCACCATTCCCAAAAGTCACATCTGCCCTCGCGAGCTGTTTCGAAACCTCTTGCCGCCAGGTCTGCAAAAATTAAATAGGGTTGTGTCCGCCATGTCCTGAGCACTGCTGAAGCAGGTAGGCAGCCACCCACGGAGATGGCTTTGAAGGGGAGAAACATGTGTTATTTAACCTACTGCCCCTTGCCTTGTTCCAGAAAGGATTTAAGGTCAAGATTTAAGAATCAGCTGCATGCCTTTAATGCCCTCGAGAGCTTGGTCCACGCACTGCCCGTTTATGTTACGACAGTTTGCTGCGGAGGACTTGACATTGATGGATATGAAACACTGGCGATCTACAATCTTGGTCTGCTCCTCGTTGGAACCCCAGCTTTCACTCACAGGGCAGTGACCTGCTTGCACACAGGGTTCTGCATTTCAGGGTACTCAAACGCTGCAAGTGATCAGCGGGTAGGACTCCCAAGTCATATACCTGCCCCGCACTTCGTCCTGTGCCTGACTCGCCTTTGATGAGCGGGCTCAAGCAGAAGCCCTCAGCAGCCTCCTGGATACCCTCTTGCCGCTGCCTCCTAGAGCCTGCTCAGGATCGGCGCGCGCCAAACCAGCAGTGCCTTCGCAGGTCTGCGTCGAGCAGGAGAGGAGGGTTGAACCCACCCTGAGCTATTTTGATGCTACTCCTTTCAGTGGCTGGGTGGGACCCTTTTGAGAAAACAAGAGGAAATAAACATCCATTTGGCATATTACATGCTATTTCAGAATCTGGTAACTAGCACATAATTATATGCCCTCTCAGAATTTGGCTCTATTTCTTCCAGGGTGTTCATGTGCAGAGCTGTTTTCCCCTTCTTCTGGTCAAGTGTATTTATATCCCGCAAGGCAGGATTTAGCCATTAATGTCCACTGAGAGCCGGAGAGAACGAGGCCAGCTCTTGCAGAACCACTTCCCGTCACCCATCAGATCCAATGGGCTTCACTTGATGACACGCATCCTGATTCTTTCGGGTGCAGATCAAACTTGTTCACAAACCTGACAGGCAACTATAACGGGGCCACCCACCCAGCAGGCTGAGGGAGTGGGGCTCTTTCTTCTCCGTGGGAGTTGGGGGGGCAGGCTTCTCTGCTCTGCTCACCCTTGAGCTGTGTGTCACTCTACTCTTCACAGCTAAGTGGGAAAATAAACTAGTTCAAGGAACTATGATGTCTTTTTGCACTGTCTTTTTACACTGTCTTTTTGCCTTTGATTTCTCTGTCCTTTTTATTTTCGGCGAGGTATTATTAGTTGACGACACTGTACAGGTTCCAAGATTATGTTTTCTGGCCACATCAACCACCAAGTGCCCAGTCCCATCCGCCACCGACTAATCAGCACCGCTGGGCCTTCCCCTCTGGTAACTGCCATTCTGCTGTCAGCGTCCAAGGGCTTTGTCTTCTTTACATTCCACAAATGAATGAAATCATAATCCCCCCAGGTTGGCACAAGTGGCAAGCCGTTGATGTCTCAGCCTCTCAGATTGAATGAACTTTGCTTACCCATGTCGCCAGTGATGATCAAGGCCCCAAACTCTGGGTCATGCACCCTAGATCAGAAGGACCAGCACCAAAAAGAACCAGCTAATGGCAGTGGCAGCTCCCACCTCTCAAAATGCTTTGGGAGCTGGTGTAGCAACGACCTTGACAGAGGCCACGATTGGTCGGGATGGAGGGCTGGGTCACCGTTCCGATGGGCGGGAGGCTGGGAGTGTCGCGGTGGTACGTGGCTTCCTAAGGCACCAGGAGTCCAGATGATGTCTAGAAGGAGGGGACAGATGACATAGGACACACAGCTGGTGGATTCAGAAAGCCGCAATGGCGAAGAAACGGCAGGCCGCTTGCAGAAGGGCCCTAGTGCCGCAAGGTAGAGGTCTCCCATCGGGCACCTGGGGGCAAGGGAAAAGCAGGCTTTGGAAACAGGGCAGAAAGCATGCCCTCTCCTTCCAGCATGGCCTTCAGGCCTAGATAGATCCTTTCTTCTTTTGTGCCTCAGAATGGTCCCATTGTTTGGCCAAGGCTGAGAGATAGGAGAAAAGCAAGAAATAGGATTGGGAACAATGGAAAGCCTGGTGACGGTGGTGACGGCCATGAGGATGATGGGCCCCTTTTATTGAACACTCACCAGGAGCCAGCCGCTGCTGAGCACCTTACCAACAGTGCCTCGTGTCCTCCCCACGCTTGCAGAGGAGGGACAGAGAATCCGTGGAGTCGGTTTGCCCAAGGTCACGATGCTGGAAAGTGACAGAGCCGGGGCTTGCCGCCTTTCCCGATATTGAGTTACAGTGAGTCACAAAGCCCACGTCACCCCCGCAGGCCTATCTGTACATTCTGTGTCCTGCCCCCACAGTGGGAGCCGCAGCACGGAAGGCAGCCTGGCAGACTGGCTGCTGGAGTCAGAGGGATGGGCTTGGGTGCAGGAGGAAGCCCTGATTCTCCCCGGAAGGAGGAAATAAGAAATTACCCGAAGCCTCCAATTTCAAGACTGCCCTCAGCCAGTTTTGCCACATGAACAGAAACTTATTTATAGCCATCTAACTCCAGACACGTGAAACTGAGAGGAGAATATCTTAAAAGTTCTGGGAAGTAAAGGGAACCCGCACTTCTGAATCACAGAGTCTGCTCCCCTCCCCAGCGCGTATTTCACACTCCTCGTCCCTGTTGCTTGGGGACCCCACATTAGAAGCATCAACAACAAACCATTCGTGTTGACAAGGAACAAGGATGCTAAAGCTTGCGGGAGCGTGGTTAGGTGTTGCTTTTGCTAGGACTGCAGGTCTGGAACCGGCACTGTCCTGCCGCCTTCTCCCCTCTGCAAAGCTATCCCTGGGGACCACGGATGTTTGATTGGCACAGAAAATTGCTTGGCTGTATCAAGATCCAAATTACGGACCTTGTCACTGATCTGCTCCTCTATCAGAGCAGGGATAAGGAACCAGAGAGAAAAACAATATTTTTTTCAGCAGTGCAAACCATTCTATTCTTCCTCCCCTATTGGTAAAGGAATATTGAAGACACATGCATTCTTGGAAGGATGTTCAAAAAACACTCAGCCCTCAAGAATTCCGTTCTTCCCACAAAGTCTACCCCGGTCCCACGTGCATTCGCTGGTGTCGGCGCCTCCACCAGCGTTTTCTGTATGTGCCCGTAGTACCAGTAGGTCAGGCTAAGGCAGACATCTGCTCCAGGAAACAGCGCCCCACACCCGGGCGCCTCCCAAACGGTGCTGAGCCAGAGCCGTTGTACACGGAAGGAGATAAAAGGGGCCCTAGTTGAGCCCCAGCTGACTCTCCGGGTTTATTATTCTGTGTTTGTTTGATTATGTGTTTGCTTTATTATGGTTACTGTTCAGAATTTTTTTGGGGGGGGGGTCTCTTGTTTATTTATGCAAACAAACACTGCCCAATATTGATGATGGCTTACCATCTATATGGCATGGTTTTTGCAAATGAGATGAACTGTGGGACAGATGCAAACCAGCCAACCACTCTACAGTCACCTTGGAGTACTTTCCCTTTCCAAGCAAAGTTGGATGCGGGTGTGTGGGGGAGGGGGTCATGGGGTGGTAAATCTGCATCTCTCGTGCGCTGCGCTGTGGAGCTGTCGGCAGCGCGGGTTCGACACCCAGCCAGGGAGATTCCCACATGGTGCGGCAGACCTCTCTTGCCTCGCCCGCTGCTCCCCTTAGCAGTGTATTTCTGACCTGCCTGTTCTGCTTCCCACTCTGTCTCTGGTGAACCCTCTCGCCGCCCCACGCCTCTGGCCTGTACCCCAGCTTGTATGTATAAATAAAAAATAAAATCTTAAAAAAAAAAATCTGCATCTCTCTCCTGGGAAACCAGGGTTTGGCTTGCCTCGATGCAGGTAACATCCCGCCCCCTGGAGATGAGCCTGCTATTCAAGGTGAAGCACACTATAGGCCACTCTGTCCCCAATTCTAAGTGGGAAAGGTTTTGTTAATATCAGGGCATTTCTAATCTTAACCCTGTATTAGGCTTTCCCCATAGCGAGAAATTCTGACAAGCCCAATCTCAAGAAAGGAAATGCATTTTCTAACAGCCCAGGAAATGCCAGAGGAATCTTTCCTTTCTCGACCCAGCCAGGAAGAGGGAAATGTCAGGTCTAGTTCAGAAGCAGCTGGCGTCGACACTGCCTTTCTGTACCTCCGCAGTGGGTAATTGGTGCTGCAGGGGAAAGGTGCATTCAGCCACTGGGTCTGTAGAAATGCCCTGAGAAGTTTTACTATTTTGGATGATTTCAAATATCAGTGCAAACCCCCATCACACATGCTATCCTTGGGAACACCCATTCCCAGCACTCTAAGAGAAATAGTTTGACACTAGATTTTCTTTACATTTGAAAAATATGTTTTTTGTCGGTCACTTTATTTATCTTATTTTGCATTTGGGGCTTAATCTTTCCCTCCAAAACAAAAATGCAATTCAGCTGACACTGGGTGCTGGATGTCGGGGGATTCCAAAGATAAGAGGCTTTCCTCAGGGTTCCCTGAGGAAAGGGTTCTCAGGGGCCAGTAGAAGAAACGGGCTCAAAACCAAATGACTAAATATAATAGGGGGGAAGTGCACAATCCCAGCAAAGGAGCAATCAGTTCAGCCTGGGGAGAGAAGGGCCACCTGGGTGTTAGCGCCAGAGAACGTCTCGGGAACAGCATTCCCAGTGGGAGGAACAGCCTGGGCTAAAGCTCTCTTGTATGAAAATTCTTACCTGTAACTAGGGCATAATCTGAGGGGGAGAGCAGAGTGGCGGTGAGTGTGAGGGAGGAGCGGCAAAGAGATCAAGACAGGAAGGAGATGCAAACACGACATATTTGGTGCGGTCTTCCTGGAGGAGGCATTCACGGGGCATGCACTTGCCACAATACCACTTAGGGCATTTGTGACTGCGATTTAATTATCGCAATGGATAAACTGATTAAAGCGATGAGTAATATTTTTGACCTGGCACTTTGGACAAAGGGAAGAGCATCTTTGTCCTTGGTGACAAGCACTGAGGGACACCTGGAGACGGACATCAGCACGCATGTCATGTTCCTTCCAACAGGACATCGGCATAAAGCCGTCAGAGCCAGCGACAGCCCTCAGACAAACATGTTTTGCTCCCTAGGCTTGCCTGAGACGACAGGAATGCAGGAGAGACTCCAGTGAGAAGAAACGTGATCAAATTTGGGGGCAAGAGAACAATCACGAGAGGTCCCGGTTTTCGAGTGGGTCATCTTCCAAACAGGTACTTAGCGTCTCTAGGGGCTTTTCTCCTCTTGCTGCTGGCACGTCTGAGTGTGCATGTGTGTGTGCATATGTGTGCACATGTCTGTGCACGTGTGTGCACGTGCCCCCCAGGCAGAAAGAGGCAGGGGCAGGAGCCCAGGGCAGGTTAGGAGCTCCCATCCCTGGGGATCACCCTGCTGTGTGACCTCGCCTTTCATCCCTGCTGGACCTCACTCTTCTTCCCTTGTAGCCTAATCCTCTGCATCGCTGAATCTAGATTTTACTTCAAGAAAGTAAAATGCAGGAATATCTGCATCATGTAATGGCTAGCAAGGGTCGCTGGGCTGTTTTTTTGTCTAGGCTAACGAGATGAAGAATAAAGGCAAGCGAATAGCAACACAATGTTGATGATGATACCAGAAATTACCATCATTCAAAGGCTTGCAATGTCCCTGCACTGTGTCAGTTACTTGATGCCTATTAGTTTATTTAATTCTCATCAATCGACATACACACACACACACACACACACACACACACACACACACACACATTTGCCTCATCTTATAAACGAGAAAACTGAGCCTTTAAAAGTTAAGAAACGTAACCAAAGATTTTATAGCCAGTGTGTCTAGGGGGCTGGGGGTCTCCGTCCCAGGCAGCCAGAGAGGGCGCTCTGAACCACGGAGCTGGACAATCCTATTTCGTGTTTCAGATCGTATCTGCCTAAGAATTTTATTTGTCCTCTTTAAGCACTAAATATACCACAAGCTGCATTCAACACCGGTTGTTAGCATGGTGAATTGATTTAAGATGACTAATATGCCTTTCATGAATTCTTAGTTAATATTTTATGCCTGAAATAGACTCTAGAGGATGGGCTCTGTCAGTGGTGTGGATCCCTGAGATAGATCCTGGAGCCCTGATATCAATCAAGCTCTCATTGGGATTTCTTCTTTAATCTAAGACGTTCACACTGTGGTTATTCAATGTTCAAAGGACACCTTAAAAAACGTCCATGACTGATGTTTATGGAGGTGGATGTATCCCTAGGAGAGATCTATACTCTCTATTAAAGAACATAAACTCACACGATAAAATACTTCTCCCAGAGTCTGAAGGGCTGGCAGCCAATCTCACGACACTGGCAGCACCAAGGACACATTGCCCGGACCTTTCCCTGTTCGCCAAGGTCTAAACAGAATGCCTGCCGCTGCATAAACTTAGGCAGTGAGATTCAAAAATTAAATCCAAAAATTAAATCTGGTTTGGCTAGAGAAACACATTTTTAGCATTCAGATACAGTCTCCCATTTTTGCACTTAGAGACAAAAATCGAGAACAGATAAAAAAATACACAGAATGCAATTGAAGTCACACAGGAGCATGCAGCCCTCTTCCTAGATTGGAATTACTCAGCCAGCGGGCAGCTGCGTTCCTCCATTGTCACGCAGACTCGCAGGCACGGTGCAGCCACTCCGTGGGGCCCTCCTCGCACATTTGGGGGAGCCGAGGACTTGAGCTTTCATGCCTCTCCCCACCAACTCTGCTTGGGGGGACAAAGCTGGGTTGGTGACAAACTCCTGTCGTTTTCTTTGTCCTGCTACAAACATAATCCATTCTCTGAATCACCATCGTAAAACACTCAGATCACAGCTAAAGAGGACCCAGTTGTACATATAAAAGTCATTATCAAAGAAAGACAAGAACATGTGGTGAAAATGAACGAAAGCGGCAATCGCTCAAGCAGAGGGCCCGGGCTTTGCGTGTTTGCATGACGTCACCGCGCCGCCATGTGTCCGCGAACGCAGAACATCGTTGCTTACGTAATCACAGTCCTTTCCAGATAATGACATCCCAAGGGCCTGGGCCCCGAGCAGACAAGTGCATTCGGGGGCACATCGTCTCGATCGGGAAGAAGGACAAAATTAGAAATTTCCACAGTGAATTCACCTCTGCTGTGCTCTCTGTATCACAGTGTTCTCTGGGGGGGTACTGGGAGGGCGGCCTCTGGCCGCGGAAGCGCAGGAAGGGCAGGGTGGGAGGAAATGTCACCGGACACGTCACTCTCAACAGCCACCGGCCCACGTGCTCATGATACCAATCCCTCCCGGCTCCGTCCTTTTATCTGGTACAAATGAAGCCAGATCCTGGACGTCCTCGGCCCCTAGGGTCACGGGTTGGTTTGGAGATTTCCTCTCCCACATTTGAACTCTTACCCAAATCGCTATGAAAATCTGGTTCTTCAATCGTCACCGCCTGGCAACTGCCATGCTACACCCCAAATCCGGAGGAAATGCAGAACCTTATGCCTCTCTAGAGCCCCCAGTGCCACGGAGGCCCCAGAGCTGGTCCCCGAGAGGAGGCTGTGAGCAAGAAAGCTGGCACCTCCCAAAGGAGAACCCAGGCTGGGCCAATCTGTTTCCAGAGCTCAGAGTATTGAGTGTCGGATCAGGCTCTAGAGCAACAAAGGATGCCCCATCACGAAAGGAAGGGGCAGGAGAAAGAGACAACTGAATGAGGGGTAACCCCCACCAAAGCCCACCCCCCTGGGTGAATGTCCCGAGTCACTTCCTTCTGGAGAGTGCTCTGGAGGAAAACTCTAAGGGACGTTTTACCCTTGATTTGCAAAGGCAAGTTCATTCTCTGGCTGTGCAGCTACTATGAAAAGGGAACTGCTCAACCCCTGGACACTCCCCACTGCAGAGACCCCATGGACGCAGCCACCACCCCTGATTCTGACACTGGCATTGCACTTTCCGTCACTTGGTCATTCCTCAACCAAGCCTGAGAATGGCACAAATCTGATGGGCCTGGAACAGGCCGTGCATTTACCCTCAAGTCCCAGGTCCAGGATCAAGCTCCCCTTTAGACACCTGTCTCCAGGGGGCTCCATCGAGGCACAGCCTCCTCAATCCAGCCTGCGGCTGTAGCTGCTGGTTGGTGAGGAAGAGGGCCTGTCAACTCCAAATGCAAGGAAAAGCAGTAGCAAGGAAGCCTGTGCTGAGTGGTTCTTTAAAGTGGGAGTCGCAAAATACATTTCAGTGAGCGTCTGGGAGCACTAGAAAGAACACTTATCATCAAGGGCCAGCTCCTCGTCTCATTAAAGTGTGAATTCAGGCAAACCACCCTCCTGCTGAGCTCTCCAGCTTCCATCATGGAGACACTTCATATCACGCTCATCTCGTGGGATCACTGGGAGAAGGCACGGGACGCTCAAATGACATCCTAACACCAGACGACTTCAGAAGCTGCCGTGATGTCCAACTAGTCTTGCCAGTGATCCTCTACCAGGTGTCTGTGGAAGAGCCAGTTTTGAGACCTCTAGAACCTTCTTTTGCCTCAGCCGAGTCACAGATCACATTTCTAAACGCCAACCTAGTACAGCAGCTTAACTTGACCTCCTTCTCAAAGTCACTTACAAACATGAGAACCACTGGATCAGATAAAAAATTAACAGGGGAATAAACAGTAGCTTCACATAACCCACTAGGAGGCGGATGAGGAGGAAACAGTCCTTCCTTCCCAGTCTCCCCCGGGACAGCCGCAGCCTCGGCGCCTGCTATGAGGGACCTGGCACCCCAACCCTTCACAGAGGGGAGAAGAGCCCTGATTCCCATGGATGACGGAAGTGACCAGCCCAGGACTCGGGGCCTCCACTTCTCCCCAAGCGCCCTGTCCCCCCAGGAAGAGCCTCTGCCTCAAATGCACAGACCTGGAGGCCTGAGGACATGTTGTTCCAGCAACCACTTTGTTGACAAAGAAGGCGGAGCTCAGCCCTCCGTTTTTCAAGAGCACCATTTGCTCTGTTAATAGGAAGAGGATTATTGTCCTTTCACCATCAGCAACCCAGCAACTAAATATTTAGATTCTGGGGTCACAAGGACCCAGCTTGCTTGGGAAGGGGGCTGGGCAGTTAACCCGACACCCCTGCAGCTGTTCTGCCCTGGCCCTGCCCAGTGAGGTGTTTACAGCAGCGAGCTTCCCAGAAAGCCAGGTAAGCTTGAGGGTGAAGGCTATGACCCAACACAAACATTTTAATTGTTTTGCCTATGATAACCCCCACACATTGGGAGCTCAAAAGAAAAAAAAAAACAACAATAAAGGCTCTTCATGCAAGCTGCAGTGGCTTCAAAAGCCAGAAGGTTCACCCACACGTGAGAGGAACAAAATGCTAGACCAGAGCTGCCTAATACAGTGGCCACCAGACTGGCGGGGCTCGTCAGCTTCCGTCCATCAAAATCAAAGGCGGCATTCAGTTCCTTTCTCCCCTTAGCCGCGTTTCCCCTGCTCTCGCCTGACGCGGTCGGCAGCTGCCATACTGGACCCCGCAATGCCGAACACCACGGGTCAGGGCTGCTCTGGGCTGTGTTCAAGTCCAACCAACATACAAAAACTACAAGCTCCCGTGGGCCAGGAAGAGTTTTTTTCCCCTGAACCTGGCCCTGCATGCTCCCCACTCCGCTCCTTTGCTCCTTTGCATACTGCAGCTGCTTGCAAATGTGGCCCAGATGATTCAGCCCTCTGCAGGCGGGGCGATTTGCATGATGTGTGTGTCTAGCAGACCGCGTCTGTTTGCACGGCTCTCCTTACCTATTTATTCAGCCCATCCTACCTGTGAACGCCTCAGCTTCTCCACTTTCAAATGACCCTTGGGGACCTGTCCTCCCACTAACCTATCAAGGTCAGCGGTCCAACACCCTCGCCCCGAGCCTCAGCCCACGGCAGATGCATTCCCGAGTCACGCTTTCCATTTTCTCTTGACTTCTGCCTCATCCCTTGTGGGTTCCCCGTGGGTCAGGCCACCCCACTTTCTGGCCCCAGGGCCGCGCAGATGAGGCAGGTTACGCCTGCTCACTGGTTCTCACTGCCAAGGGCGCCGCCCCGGGAGGCTGAGTCACCTCTCACACCTGGCGCGGCATCTGTCGCAGCTGCCCCCTCGACTCCTGCTCAGATTCTGCGCCCTCGAGGTGCATCTGAGCCTTAACGTAGCAGACGGACATGGGGCGGGGGGGGGGGGGGGG
>PVIJ01010962.1:0-37481 GCA_004024925.1 Scalopus aquaticus | reverse complement strand
ACACGATCTTAGCCTCCTCCCCCGATCCTCCTACACCTCCCCTCCTCCTCCTGTTGCTGCTGTTCCTCACACCTTGCTCAACCAGACCCCAAAGTTGAGTGTCTTGTCACACTCTCTTGAATCTGTCCGCCAGTGCCTCCCTTTCCAGCGCCCTGTCTTTCATGGCCTGGATTATGGCCAGGGTCATTTCCCTGGTCATCTTGCCTTCACCTCACCCTTCCATCCCTCCAGTCTCCCAGGCTGTCTTAAGCAATCCCTCTGCAAGCAAATTGGATCCGGTCTCTCCTCCATTAAAACTCTTTAATGGGCCCCCATTGTCTTTGGGATCAAGTCCAAACACCTTAGCAAGGCACCCGAGGCCCCTGCTGGTCTGGCCTCAGCTCAGAGGGCTTCTCCTGGGGGCAGGTGACCTTGCTTTTATCCTCCTTGGTGTTCCCACACAGCCCCTGGGTTCAAGTCCATCCCCAGTCTGCCTCCTCCCTTTGGGAGCCAGTGCTGCGGAGAGCTGCGTTTCTAAAGCCCGCCACGTAGTAGGGGCCCAGAGTGAGGGACGGTGCCTGAGCCAGCTGCGAGAACATTTTTGATGGTGCACACACTGAAGCTACAGCAACACAGTGGGGACAGCCGGAACCCGAATCCGCCCCCGGAGCAGGAGAAGGAAGGCGATGCTGTCCCCGGCAGCAGTGGACACTCCCAAACCTGGCTCAAAACGATGGACGGGAAAGTGGTTTGGGGGGGGCTGCCCAGGTGCAGTGACCAGTGGGGCTTGACTGAAATTACAGCTGACCCTTGGGAAACCTCCCCACTGGTGGCGACCAGGGAGGAGACCAGCTAAAGCGCATCCATTTCCCGGCGTCACCACCTTGCCAGTGGACAAGGACTTCTTCAAAGCAGCGGGCAAGTTCCTTCTGTGAAAGGGAGGCACGAGCGGGAGACGTGAGTCGCTGGACTGCAGCTCCCCATGGACGGAGGCGACTGGGAGCAGCCCAGGTGGGCCCCGGACTGGCTGTATCTGAAAAAGGGCGGTTTTGTTGTGTTTGAACTTTCCGCCAGACGACTAGCCAGACAAAACCGGATGTTTCCTTTATGGCCCTGGATTAGCCGGAGCACCTGGGGGCAGGCCCCTCGATGGGCAGAGCAGGTGCCGGTGGCCTTCAAAAGCATGAATGGAGCAAACGAATAATAACGTTATCTCAGACCAGGCCAGCAGAGCTCGCTTCCTCCTTTTTTCCTGTGCTTTCTCTGAGCCCACTAGGCCATTTGAAAAGAGGGCGTGGCAGTAAAATGGGGCAGCTGTCTGTCAGTTTAAACTTCAGCTGCTTCCAGAATGTTGCCCTGCCCTTTTCAACAGATAAGCAAAACCACCCAGTGCCAGCCCTTCCACGGGGTGATTCTGCCACGCGCCAGGACACAGCAACACCGTGGTTACCCCCGCTCAGCGAGGCTGTGGGTGCGACGTCAGAGCCGAGGCTCCAGAGAGTTCTGTGCTCATTGGACTTAGCTCAGAAATTGGCACGAGAGAAGATCATACCAAAGCGGCTTTTTCCCAGTGTGCGTTGTGCTCTGTGGCTCAGCTTACTACATTTTGTTAAAATCTGCTTCCTTTAAATAACGGTTCTAATTAATCCCCGTAACCAAAAAACCATTCAAGTTCAGTAATCGAAATTTAAGAATTTTTCAGTTGCGAGGTTAGTCAGCTGAGTAGCTACATTAAAGATATTTAACGCCATGACAGCATTTCACCCAAAAGCCTCTCTGTTTTGCTTTTTTTTTTAATACATACAAGCTGGGGTACAGGCCAGAGGCGTGGGGCGGCGAGAGGGTTCACCAGAGACAGAGTGGGGAGCAGAACAGGCAGATCAGAAACACACTGCTGAGAGGAATAGCGGGTGAGGCAGGAGAGGTCTGCGCCATGTGGGATTCTCCCCGGCCGGGCGTCCAACTCGCGTCGCCGCTGCTGACAGCTCCAGAGCGCAGCGCTTAACCGCTGCGCCACCGGGGAGGCCCTGTGTTTTGCTTTTATGTTGCTTTCTTCATGAGGAAATCATGTCCAGGACTCTGTGCTAGAGGCTCTGGGAGCCTCCAGTTCTCCATGTTGGCAAAATAAACGTCACATAGGTGCTGAGGTGCTAGGAAGTGTCTGATGGGGGGTGGGCTGAGAGAGCTGCATAGAGGGCACACATCTTCAGGACGGACAGGACTTGGGGAGCTGGAAGTGGGGGTGTGCAGCTGGGATGGAAAGGACGTCAAGGAAGACCTGCACCGGTGGGAGGGGTGGTGCATCAGACCTCATTTGAAGAGCTCCCCTCCTCTGAGGCAGGGGTGTCATTCACATCCTCAAGATCGGGGGTAGGCGGCTGCCCTTCTTGCCCCCCAGCATCACGGTGGGGGCCGGCCAGTTTTATCCACCAGCCCTCACCCTCGTGCCCGGCCAGTCTCCGGGCTACCCCTAGCCCTTCGGTGATAACTCCCAGTGACTGGGCCTCTGCGCAGCCCACCTGCTGAGACCCCACCAACTCCTCGTGACAGCAGCATCCACCTGGACAACCAGCCACGTCCTGTCTGCTTGTTCCCCACACATCTTAAGTACCCCCCACCATTCTACTCTGCACCCCACCTCTCCACCAGCAGCACATCCAAGACTGGCTTGTCAACCAAAAGGACCCCCAGCTCCAAATGTACTGCTCACACTGGTCTCCAAGCCTCCATCTCTGCCGCTCAGATCTGCCACAGAGGACGTGTCCCACCTGGGGAACCTCTAGGCCATTGGTTCCAAAGCAGTCCAGACCCCGAGCTCGATCCTCTTAATTCCCTTGCCATTTGTCTTTTCTTTCTTTCTTATTTTTAAAGATTTTATTTATGCATACAAGCTGGGGTACAGGCCAGAGGCGTGGGGTGGTGAGAAGGTTTACCAGAGACAGAGTGGGGAGCAGCACAGGCAGAGCGACGGAAATACACTGCTGAGGGGAGCAGCGGGGGAAGCAGGAGAGGTCTGCGGCGCCATGTGGGAATCTCCCCGGCCAGGCATCGAACTCGCGTTGCCGCTGCCAACAGCTCCACAGAGCAGTGCTTAACCACTGCACCACCAGGGGGCCCGCCCTTTGTCTTTTCTTTCCACACTTCTCTGGCAAAACCCTCTCCATCCACGGCCTCTGGGGCCACACCCAGGCCACTGGCCACTGCTGGATAAAAGTCCCCCAACTTTGAAAAATGACTCCATTGGAAGATCATAGCCACAAACCTCCTGGCATTCCTCCCCGCCGCCCTGTTGTGCTGGTCACTGCTCTCTTCCCCTCCAGCCCCCTTCCCTGCCTCTCATCTCTCAGGCCCCCTCTCTCACCCCACACCACAGTGGTCCTCTGATGGAGCTTCTTCAGGTCATTGCTGCCCACCACCCTCCCTCTCCCACATGTTACCCACCTCTCCTCTGTGCCCAGGAGCCCACCTCCCTCTCCGGGGACCTTTACTCCAGCGACCACTCCCCCCGCCTGCACCTGCCTCCCGCCTCCCTCGTCACCCGAGTCGTGATCGAAGGGCTCCCACCAAAAGCCCACCACTAACCAAAAATCAGAACAGCCCTTCCTTGGGCCACGTCCTCTCCACTTATTTCTTCTCCTTCTCAACCAAAGTGCGCCAAAGAATTATTTACACCCAGTAACTCCAGCTCCCACCTCCTCCTCACTCCTCAGCCCACTCCAATCTGGCGGCCAGCCTCGACACTCCGCAGAATCAGCTCTTCGTCAAGAGACTTCCCCGTCTGAAAGCAGGCGGTCTCTCCCGGTCCCCTGGGCCTGAGCCCTCAGACCACTGCCTACCTGACACCCACTCCTGCTCGACACGCGCCCCCTGAGCGTCCCCCAAACCACCCTCTTGGGGCTTTTGTCCCTGGAGGCCGCATCTCCCCCATCTCCTCCCAGTCTCTGCATCCTGGAATTCCTCGACTTGGTTCTCTTCTCACTCTCTCCATCTGGAGGTTTTGTCCTATTTTTGTGTCACAGACCTCTGAGGCGGTATGGTGGGTTCTCTGCATCCTCTTCTCAAAATAATATGCTCCGATGCATAAAATAAGGTACAGAGGACCTCAAAGGAAATGACTTTTACTGACACAGCCTTCAAAATATTTTTAGAAATCTGTGATTCAGGAATATATGTGCCTCTTTATTAACACATTCGATAACAAGTGAGGGGTGGAAGGGGTATTTTGAGACATCAGCGACAAATTTAATGAAATGTGAAATATCTGTGATTTCCATGGGCGACGAAATCACAGGTACTGCTAATACGACCGTGGACTGTTGCCTGTATTCGTACATGAAAATAAGCTTAGATTTCAGTGAGAGGCTAGTGGAAATTAAGATGTCATTGGTTCCCCCATCCAGGTCCTTGCCCTGCTCCTAGAATCCTTGCTCTGCACTCTGTCCGTAGGTCACCTCATCAAAACTGTAGCTGCCTGCGTCAAGGTGTCATCTGCCAACGACTCCTAGATCAACAGCTCCCACCCAGAGCTCCGGGTCTGCACAGCCAATTGCTGATGCAATCGGCTCCCCTGGGGTTTCTCCAAGACCCTTCAGACTAGCAGGCCTGATGCGGAAGGCCCCAGCCTGACCCTTCGTTCCTCCTCTTTTGTGACGTTTCATCAGAATCTGACACCATCTGTCCTCCTCACCCCCATATTCAGTTCATCGCTGCGTCCTGTCAACTTTACTCCCCCAGTCTCACTCTGATCCACCTGTGTGTTCTTCTGTGCTATTAATGGCCAAGTGGGGTCTCTGCAGGGGCCTCTTGCTGCTCCCCATGTGTTCCCCGTTCCATCCCACAGGCAGGGTAATGTCGACAAGTACAGCCCTCCCTGTGGCCTCTAGAATGGGGACCGAAATCCATCACGCAGCCGCGTAGCCCGCAGGGTCTGGCCATCCCCCCTCTCTGCTTCATCTGCTCTGGCTGCAGGTCCGCTTGGGAGCCAGCCCACCCCCTGCACGAGTCTTTGCACAGTTGTTCCTGTGGTGCTCGCCCTGCCTTCCCACCTGTCCCAGCTCTCACCTCAGGCCCCTAACGCAGGGAAAGCTCCCCCACTCTGACTTCCGGGGTTGGTGATGATCCTGCTTCTCCATGGGACTGTCACATGGTTGCCTCTCAGGCTGGGAGGCACAGCCAGAGGTGGTCTCTGAAGCCGGCTGTCCACACCCTCCCCGCTCAAGCTCACTGCTGAGACTGCCTCCCCTGGCTGCACCCCACGGTGGCAGAAACGCTCAGATCCAGGCGGGCGGCCACATTCCAGCCTCAACCCTTAACACTAGCAAGGCTTTCGGTGGACATTTTGTTAGCAGTCTCCACCAGGGAAGAATACAGGCCAAACTACTTGCCATTTTTATTTCAGGTTAATGGGCTTTGGGATGTTTTTAATTTTCTTCCTTTATGCCTGCCTTTGTTGTTCCCATTACACGCATGCATTTCTTTCGTAATAAAGAATTTTGTGCTTTGCAAAAATAAGCCACAGAAACTCCAAAAAGATGATCTCACACAAATTTGCTGCATGCGTTGTTTTTTCCAGCTAAATAAAACCTATCAGCTACATTTACATACCACCTGAAGCCTTTTTCTACTCAGAAATGGAGGCTGATTTGATGACATTGGCTCTCACCCCTGTGCTTGAGTCTCAGGGCACTGTTCCCCTGTGCCCAGGGTGACCACACTCTGCCATCCACTTTCATCGCCTCATGTCCCAGAATCAGCCCTACTTATTGCTCCATCCATACTTTGGCTCCCATGCTCACCTCCGTCTAAATCAGTTCCTTCTCATCCTTCAGGTCCCAGGAAAATCACCTCCTTCAATAAAGCCTCCTTCATCACTTCTCACGTGTCCAGTGACTTCCTTGCACCCTTAAAATTGATGCCACCCAATTTACCACTTAATTGTTGTTTCGCATCTTACTCCGTCTTGCCCACTCTAAGCTTACAGAACGAGAAGCTGACTTGTGGGCTGAAGACACATAGGTGCCCATGAGACTTCTCAATCCCCACGGTCTGTGCCCATTATTTGGAGTAGGAAGTATATTCACGGGTTATAGCTATTTGATGGCCAGATGCTCCCCTCAGATTTAAAGGGAAACATGTTGGGCCTCCCTGGTGGTGCAAGGGGTTAAGGCACAGCCTATGAAGCTATCCACAGCCACTGCAGCACGAGTTCGAGCCCCAGCCAGGGAGCTTCCCACATGGCACAGCAGACCTCTTCTGTCTCTCCCGCTGCTCCCCTCAGCTGTGTATTTCAGTAGATCCGCCTGTCTGCTCCACACTCTGCTTCTGGTGAATCCTCTCACCCCCAACACCTCTCTGGCCTACACTCCAGTTCTTGTATGCATAAATAAATCTTTAAAAAAAAATAAAGGGAAACATGAATTCAAATCAAAATGGAGAAATGCATTACAATAAGACCATACCTGAAGGTGCCCAACCTGAGGGCAGACTCAATGCACCACTCAACAATTTTTAAAACCCCACAATTTTCTGGCCACATCCCACTTCCTTGCCCATTGTCCACCACACAGAGCTCCATCTCAGAGAACACCATACCCGCATCCCGGGACATGAAAATGCATGGACCCCAGCCACGTACACCAACGCGATTTCTGCAGCACACAGGGGAGTAATTGCTATTATGAGAAATACCCAGCAAGTGTCAGAACACATGGCTGTTTCCAAAGCTTGCAACACGAGGTCTCACCCGGAGGCCATTCCATGGTGGGGTGGCCAGGAGTCCTGGAGCAAGCTCTGCCACCCCACAGGCCTTCCTTCAAAGAGCAGGCCCATGGTCACCAGACATTATGAAGACCGTCATCGCCCGGGCAACTGTTGTACTCAGATTAGCACGAGAATCAGAAAGAAGGCGGCCAGCAGGAGAGTGCTCGGCAGAACAGCCCCACTGACAGCCCCACTGCCCCTGAAGCGCATCTTGGGGTGAAATGGGGAGCAAGGGCTTCTCCTGCTGCCCCTACCCAGCCCCACTCGCCTTGAGGAGGAGAGACAAATGGGGTTAAGCAGTGGTTTGGATTCGGGTGGTACCTGAGCCAAAAACAAGTCCGAAGCTTCCTGATTCCTCTTCTTATTGTTCAAGTTTACAATTCTGACAAATTATCCTGCACCTCTGAAGGACTTTGCTGCTCTGAGAGTTTTCCCTAGATAAGAGGGAGCATTTAACTCACTTTGTGCTACAGCGGCCTCCGTAGAGCACATGCTGGCTTTATAGTTCTTGAATGCTTCAAGACAGCCAGCCTACCCAGAAGTCATGCACACCAACTTCCCTCTGTTCCCTGAGGCAGCTCCTGCTCTGCGCTACAATTTCAATGTGGACTGGGGGGGTGGTGCTCGTTTGCACTGACAGCCCCTCGGACACCCTTCTCTTGTCACTACCACTCGGACTGCCGAGGTTCACCGCCTTGATCCTTGTCTTTCATCATCTCCTGAGACTGAACCTATTTCAAATGCAGTAAACACAGTCTCCCTCGGCACCCGGCTGAGCGCCCCTCTGCCTCTTCCCTCTTATTCATACCACGTCGCGTCCTGAGCTACACCATGTCCTGAGATCCACGTGGCTCAGCCTCCCAGCACAGAACTCAAAACGAGAGTTTTGGACGAGTCCATCAGAATGCAGTTGCACATCTTGTGGGGCGGGGCGGGAGCCAAACCAATTGAGAACCAATTTCCTGGGTCTTGGAAATGAGCCACCCAGCAAGCATTGGAAAATGACTTTGTCATTTCTGCCGCAGCTGCTCCAGTCTCTTGGCTCTCCTCTGCTCCCTGTCACCTTGCCGTTTCAGACTCGACTCCAGGAGTTATTGAAGTCATGATTCATTTGAACAATGACTTATTTTAGTTAACAAGACTTTACTTGGGGCTTTCTCGTCAAATACCCAATAGGGACGGTGAGGTCTCCACATGTGCCATGTAATTGCTTTCTAATGCCTCAGGCTTTGATTTTTGAAAGATAGAGCTGATCTTCTTCCCCCAACAGAACAGCAAGGTGCTGTTGTCTGCACCTGCATGTGACGCTTCAACTCGGGAATACATGAGGGAAGAAAGGAAAACGTAGTTCCTCTTCAAAAGTCCAAGAGGAAAAGGCACCGTTTCAAAATCAGCTTCAAAATAATTTAATGACCGTCTGATATTTAACATGTTGTCCAATATCTGTTATCAGAATTTTACTGTCTGGAAAAGAAAGTGTAGATTTTCTTCAAACTACATGAATTCCAACCGGCTATGAGATTGTCCTAACTTTTGTGTCCTTTGGAGGAAACCCAGAGCCTGGGTTGGAACTGACCGCCAAGCTGTGCTAGCTCTTTGGTTAGGTGAAAACACCAATAGGACCTTCCATTTGGGGCTTTTGGGTTTGCTTTCAGCAATGGGTGGTTTATGTTTAGTCATTTAAGAAATGGCTAAGCGCTTGGCTGGCAGCTTCTGTGTGCCAGTCACGGTGTGATTCTCGCAGAACCACCAAAAGGTAGACGCCATTACTCACGGAGGAGAAAACCTGAGACAGAGAGAAGAACTAACACTAACCCTGGATCACCAAACAACTCCAGGAAAGTGCTAGGTTGCAGTCCCTGCAGGTGGGCTCCAGAGAATTCGACATTACCCTTTGCTGCCAGAATGAGTTCCTGCAACTACGCCACCCAAGGTCATTCTCCCAAGACAAAATGATGGGTTTTCATGAGAGGGGACAGAAAAGAATGGGGTAAGGACATGATAAAGACACGCAAAGTTGAATTTGCTTAAGATTACTTAATGAAGCAAGCAGGAAAAGATCCAGTCGCACACGCATAAGTTTTATAGGCAGTATCTCACTTCCGGCTGTAATTTCCAGACTCCTAAGGATGATCGCCAACCAGAAGGGAGGTTGATGGAACCAGGAACCAGAGGAGGACACATTCAGCACAGCGTACTAGGTCTAGTTTAACGGGCCAAGCTTTCTTTCACCTCTTTGGTGCTACCAAAAGCTTGAGGTGTAATGAATGGGCGAGCAAATGATAAACAATACTTAACACCCTTCCTAATAAAGTCCTCACCCTCTGGCCTCCCTGGTAGCGCAATGAGTTAAGTACAACACTATGAAGCTATACAGAGCCACTGCAGCCTGAGTTCAATACCCAGCCAGGGAGCTTCCCACATGGCGCAGCAGACCTCTCCTGCCTCACCTGCTGCTCCCCTCAGTAGGGTATTTCAGTCTATCTGCCTGTTCTGCTCCCCACTCTGTCTCTGGTGAACCCTCTCACCACCCCACACCTCTGGCCTACACCCCAGCTTGGATGCATAAATAAATAAATCTTTTAAAAGTAATAAAAATAAAGTCCTTACCCTCAACTTAGACAATGCTGGATGTCATGTCTCAATAAAACTATCAATGTTGCAATAAAAGTAGATGAATAAAAAATTCACCAATTGGTCCCACTTCCCCTCTGTCAAGGGCCAGCAAAAATTCTTGCCCTGGCCGGGGGTGACTGGGATGGTCCCACGGCTAACAGTGGGCACCTGCCCTGATGCTGTACCCACGGGTAGCAGGTAGTCTTAACCCTGAACGTTTTTTCTGCTGGCTAGAAATAAAGGGCCGACCGGTCCCGGTGTGAACAGACCCCCTCCCCCACTGACGTGTAGTTTGTGGGAGAAAGTCTGCCCGCGCTCAGGGCTGCCGGCGTCTCAGGCTCCCGATGACCATGTGTCCACGTTCCCTTCTCTGAGGATGGAGAGCCTGACTCACGTCCCGATGACCTCATGCTTCACCTCTGACATTTCAGAATCATTTTCAAGGCTTTCTATTAAATTCCAGAAGCAAAAGGGAAAGGGGAGAACAACCAATTCATTCTGTCCTTTCCTTTTCCTACCCCTTCATCTGGGGGTGGTCTGTTTTCTGAAAATGGAGGAAGAAGCAATAACTATTTGCTGGAAGGCCGTATCCAGACTCTCCATCACAAGACCTGATTTATAATCTCGGAGGATCACTGCCCATCCGCCTGCAGACGTGCGCATGCGTCCTGAGAGGAGGCGCCAGGCACGGAGGGGAACTTGTTAGAGCCGAGTTTGTCTTACGTTGGGCCCAATCACTCAAAACTACCCAGGGTGTTTTCCTGAGTCAGGAGCCTTGAAAATGGAAATGCCACAACTGTCAGAGAGAATGAGGGGCAAAATCAAGAGACTGGGGAGCGTGGGGGCTGGAGCGAGGGTGGGGTGGGGTGGAGTGGGGTGGGGTAGGGTAGTGTGTCCGCTGAGGGTCTGCAGACTCGCAACCTGACCCTCACACAGGACTTCTCCACCCCGTCAAGTGTGGGTCAGCCGTTGTCACTGCTTTCCTCACTTTTCTGTAAATGTAAGGAAGCGTGCAAACCTTTGCAGGATTTGTATTGCGTCTGCAGAGCCATGCTGAGATGATCCGACTCGTTAGGAGTCGCGGTGCATGGGGACAGACTCACACTGACCTCTTGTTAGAAGGCTGACTGGAAGGGGGATTTTGAAAAGCTCCTAGCCAGTTGGGTGTTGCATATTATATTAAATATTAATTTAAATTAAATATGAAATCATTCAGAATATTATACTGAGGTTTCTTCAGTACCAATATACTATCTCAATTTTCACTGCCAAGGAGATGATTTGCATAAGGAATATGTGTCCTCACCCATGTCCCCACACCCTCCCACAAAGAGGGTCAAATAACAAAGAATAAGAAATCTGACAGGACTGATTATGTCTCTTGCTTTCATACGTAGCTTTGTATGTGAATAGCTATAGGTCATCAACTTACTTAGAGGTCAAAAACATTTTCTTTGCATTATGTTCTCTAAGATAGACTCACCCAAGCACATTCTTTTCATAATCTTCTACAAAGTAAGACTCACTAACTTTGCTATCATTTCTAAATTGATATGCCCCCATCCATCAAAGTCTCCGTGGTGAAAGGGAGCATTGAGCCTAGCAGAAGCCACCCCAGTCACTGGTCCACGGGCCCCCACCTTTGGTTCTTGCTTTTTCCCTCTGCCCAGAGAAGCTGACCCTCCCCGCCACTGATACTGAGACACCTTTTTGTTTTCGGTAGAGTTGTGGTGAGGAAGAGCCTGTGGCCGAGGAACCAAGACCCTCTACCAAGATTTCTGGGGCTAAGAGTGATTCCAGACTTCCAGCCATTGAACAAACATCAGTCAAGCAGAAACATAAAAGCACCATGACCCCCAGGAAACCAGAGAAAGCAGGCCCCAGCAAACCCTCTCCAGGTGAGTGGCGGGTTTATTGAAATTCACCAGATCTCGCGCCTGCATACTAAAGATAAGGGCAGGCATCTCATGCGGAGTGTTGGTTCCACCTGGGGATACCCCAGTGGCCAACTCAGGTTTCTGGGGGGGCTGACGGACGATCTTATATAAGCAAGTGGCAAAATTCATTCCAGAGAAAACTCCCAGCGAGGCACAAATTACGCAGAGTAACTATCTCCCCTGCACACATTTTCTGCCCAATAGCCCAGAATGGCCGCCTTTTCATCTTTTTCACCCTTCTGGGGGTATAAAGGCATTTGGCCCCAGGTATCAAGTTTTATGACTCAAGCTAGAGCATGAAGGGAAGCTTTCAAAAGCATCTGAATGGCATAATTTATAACCAAAGAAAGGGAGTCATAAAGTCCTCCAGTTCTGGGGTTGTCCTCTCTGGGAGAAAAGGGGCTGGATAAATCCTCCCTTTTGTGCAATTTGGTAAATAATTCACTCTTGAGCTGCCTTTGAAGCAAAGACCAGTCCTGCGCTGGAGGCCGGAGTGATTTAATAGTATCCAGAAAGGGGAGAAGTCCAACTGGAAGTTTAGCGTCCCCAGGGCTCCTCCCTGTCGAAGCCAACATCTGTCAAAGCAAGTCCCCTAGATCCCACCTCGGAGTTGGGGTAACCAGGCAGAAAGGTGCGCCTTCTGTTTGCGTTGGAATGGAAATGCTCCCAATTAACAGCCCAAGAATTCCCCAATAGCAAGCAATTCATTTAAATCCAAATCACCACGACTTGCTAATCCTAAATAGCTCCTGCCATGGGGCGGCCCATCCAGCGAAGTCCTGGTGCATTTTTAGAAGATGGCAGCTTTCACTCAGATTAACCGCCCACGTTTTGTTGCTCTAATGAGGTAAAAAAACAAATTGACTGCTGAAATGATGTTCTTTCAGGCAAAACCCCAACTCTTTCCCCTGATTTAGCCAA
This sequence comes from Scalopus aquaticus, assembly GCA_004024925.1. NCBI lineage: Eukaryota > Metazoa > Chordata > Mammalia > Eulipotyphla > Talpidae > Scalopus > Scalopus aquaticus. The sequence continues at coordinate 25,269 of PVIJ01010962.1, read as the reverse complement.
AGGAAAGTATCTCCACACTTGACAGTATTTCATCTTGAAGACTTTTAGTTGGAATTAGGGTGTTTTTTAATTCAGTGGTTAAGAATGAAATAGAGTTGATAAGCTCATCCCCCAGATATTTCGAAATGCATGTTGTAGTTTATGAAATGGTGTTTTTAATAGAAAAAAAAATTGAATTGAAAGACTGCGACCCCATTGACTCGCTGTAATTTTTAACCTTCTTGCTAAAACCAGGTAGCTGTCCCCACAGTGTGCTTTGTCATCGGGGGAGAAAAATCTTTTCCCTGAGCCGTTCATGCCTACTTGGTGATTTTTAGCTTGTCTGATTAATACAGATGTTTTCCAAACCAAGCCAACCCCATATGGAACTTGCAACACTGACAAAAAGGGAGGACGCGTTCCCTTTACATTCCCTGAAACATCACATTTGAAGAATTACTAGACTGGAAGACAACAAAGTGTAAGCGAGAGAGCCAAGTTGGCAGAAAGCGACCTGAGTCATCACAGGAGGGATGTTATTTGCATCAGTCTTTAGGCCACCGGCTCTGTCGTCTCATGGTCTGAGGCCTGGGTGGTGGCCTGGCCGTCAGCACCAGTTGCCGTGGAAGCCACTCAGGTGTGCGGCCACTAGGTGGGTTACCAGGTCGGCACGAGCCAAGCCCAGGTGTGTGGAGACCCACTCATGCCCATGGGTAAGCACCCTCAGGGGCCCGTGACAGCAAAAGGAAGCCCCAGTCCAGAGACACAGACAGAATTCCAGCCAAGACTATTCAGGAAGTCGGGTTTGAGGGGTGTGGACCGCTCAGAAATCCAGATAAACACCCTGCTGGTACAGGAAAAATGGATGCGGGGCCTCAGTTATCTGGACACACCGATCCATTTCACCAGGTAAATTCAGTTTCCTGCTTCTCTCCACCCCTATAGAGAAATATCTTCCTAAAGTATTAGGGGCCAGGAGATGGATGTCAAAAGCTGGCAGTGAGTCCCCAAAACTTTGCCCCACATCAGACCTGAGATTCTATGCAAAACAGAAGCATCAGACACAGAAACATTTGCAGCTGCCCAGTAAACTGACCTGCCGCACGGTGTCACGCCACGCTTTTCCTAAATAAGGCCATGTAGCTGGGGGATGGGTTCACATACGTGTGAATCCACATAACGGCAAGCCATGTCCTAAGAGTTTCCCCTGACATGTGAACTGCCACCAAGAACCCCTAAAAGTGGGCCATCAGTGCCCTGTCCATATAGACGAGTGGCTGAGAAGGTGTCAGATTGTGTGAATATTGTGGGAATATACACTAAATGTGTATATTCCCCAGAACTGTCTCTAAATGATTTGCCTGGCAATTCTCCTTGTTCCCCTCTTCCTCCTGTGGGGGTGCAGATTGTGAGCTCTGGAATCCAAGTGCTTAGGTTGTCATCTGGGTCCCCTCTTTTATTTGTTGTGTGCTTTGGGCAAGTAACTTCTCTGCCTCAGTTTCCTCATCTGTAAAATGGGGGAGAGGAGGGTCAAAACAGATCCTATTGCTGGGATTTCTATAAAAATTCAAGGCTAAGATATATGCTCAGACCTTCTACCAGTGTCTGACACCATAACACACTACAGCATTATGGCACCTGGTGCATGAGCACAGCAGGGGGAACAGACTAGAAAACTTGGTCTTAATGTTGTCCCTTCTCCCCAGTCTCGTTTTCCTTTACTGAAAATCAGAGCCACATTTTCTGAATCCGAACATAAATGCAGGTACAGACACTTTGACTACACCCAGAATTTCCAAAACAAAACACCAAATTGGAAAAAAGATGAATAATCAGAAGGCATTCACCCAGCCAGAGATTTGCCTTATCTCCAAAAAGACATGGAAAATTCAGGCAATGAGTCAAGCCCCAGAGGGGTCTGGTGCGCAGTCGAAATCCTCAGAAATCCTAGTTCATTATCATGGTCAACACCGATGTGGAGTGAGAAATAAGCCAGGTGGAGTTACATATTCTAATTTCAGGATTCTCTGTAGATCCGTGAGAACCAGAGCAGGGAGCAGGCCCCAGAGGGCAGGGGAAGACAGGGAAGGGCTGGGGGTGTGGTGGTCTCCAACTCCTACCTGTCCCCAAGACCCCTCCCAGCCCCAGCCTGGGTCGGAGAGGAGTCGCCTCTCCTTTCCAGGACAAGTGGAGGTCTCCAAGGGCCCTCGTGCCCAGGAGGCTCTGACTCCTGAAGCCCCGTGCCAGGAGCATGGGAAGTGAGGGTGCCCTCTGCTGCCTTCTGCCCTCTCCTAGAGCTCGGGCAGAGTCCCCTTGTTCTGTGCCAGGAAAATGCCTCTGGATGGAGTCCTGTGAGCCTGCTGCTTTCAATGTCTTGCTCTTTAAAACAAAGCCAAGTCTTCTGACATTATCCTCACTTATTAGCAAGTTCAACCTTAGTCATTACCAGACTCTGATTTGGAGAAAATGGAAAATCCATTCAGCCTAATAGCAGCTTATTGTCAAGACGTGTTCTTGTGAAACTAGGAAAGAGCAGCAAACACAGATTTATAAATATCTGAAATAACCGTGACCTGTTTTGAACTGGGAAATATTTATTTGAATAGCAGCCTAGAAGAGACACTTGAGGGCAAATCCCAATTTTTCTTCACTTGCCCAGCAAATAAATTCTGTTGAAGATGTCCTCTGCAAGGCCAAGATAAGCGGGCCCCAGGCCAACTGGTGTCCAACAGCCTTCCAAGCTATCTGCCCAAGTTCAAAGTCAACCCACCTAGGCAAATGCTCCCATTTTATGTAAAAAATCAGAATTTTCTATTTATAGTAAGGCTTCCAGACAGGAGGGCCTGGAATGTGCCAGGGCCCAGAATTTGCAGTCCAGGCTCACAATCTTGAGCTACCACTTCATAACCCTGTAAATGTGAACCAGCAACTTCTGCAAGCTCATTTTCCTCATCAGTAAAAGGGCGTTATTACTACCCCACCAGATGGCCAGGAGGACCAAGATCCCGGGTGTAGACTAGGCCTTAGGCTAAGGTTGGTACCTCCATCCCTCCCCTGCCTACAAAGCCTGCTCCCAGCACTGCCTGCTCCTGGGAGAACAGCCCAACCAGAGAACCGCTCAGCCAGATGCTTTGCTTTGAGGTGTGCGAGCTCTAACTTGCTTATATAATGTCTACACGTACTTGACTATCAGTGAGGTCATCTGTTAGTCACCCCAGGACCCATGACATGAGCAAACACCATCGATGCCCCAGGGGGTTGTGTGCTCCCGGGGTGCCCTGGTTTCTCAGCCATTGCTCCTTCCCTCGGCACCCCACATTCACCTACTGCACACGCACAGCCAGGCGCTGCACAGGGGCCCTGCCCTCCAGGGGCGCACAGACTAGGGCAGGGCAGGCTGCCGACTGGCCCCCATTGGGGTAAGTCATAAGAGCTTGTGGGGAATGACAGGTGGGGCAAAAGTTCCGGAGGAAGGAGAGGAAGGCAAGATCAATACACACAGCAGTTGGTACTGAGTGTGCCAGGCATGGAGGAGAGAGCAAGGAAGGGTGGGGAGACAGACAGACAGACATCAAGGTGCACAGAATCGTTCCGGGCCTTAAGCCACAAAGGTGTCTCCAGTCCAGGAGCAGAGGTGTCACCTGGAAACTGGTCAGAAACTCAGGCGCAGACCTGCTGAATCGGAGCCTGCATTTAACAACTGAATATCTCTGGGGTCCTTGCAGGTACTTTTGAGTTTGAGAAGCTCCATTTTAGGGTCAGGCTATGGGTTCGGACGTGGGCAGGCAGTTGAGAACCCCAGGGGCCTCGGTCAGCACTGAGGGCCAAGAGCTCCAGGTGCTCCCAGGGGTCCGGGCAGAAAGTGATGCAAACAGATTGGCACTTAAAGGAGCTGATTCTGGCTAGAAAGGGGCTGGCAGGGGGAGGGCAGTCAGACACAGGCCAGGAGGCAGACAGGCCATGGCTACAGCAGACACAGAAGAAAGTGAGGAGGGCTTGATCCGGAGCAGAAGCAGAGGGCACGGGGAAGAGGGTCTGACTTTGAGGGCTCTTTAAAGATCAGGCTAAGCTGGCAAAACTTAGGTGTCAGAGAACTTGGGTTTGGGGCCAGAACACCAGGCCGATGGAGGTTGCCTTTGCTGAGACTGAGAAAGAGGAAGGGCTGGGTCTCCTCCTGAGGTGTGTCTGCAAGAGGCAGGCAGTAGCTGGCTACTGGGAGGAACTCAAGGTTCTACGTTACGAGGCGGCTGAATCTTCAAGAGTGTCTCCCCTGAGCGCAGATAGAAGAGAGCCCGTGGAAGAAGCGTGGGAAATAGGGGCAGTCAGGGGAAGACCGGGAGGAGGTGCACACAGAAGGGGCCGGGCAAGAAAAGAGCAGACCAGGAACCCCCAGGAGCCTAGGGAGGCATTTGGAAAGCGAGAGTGAGTGACAGCGTCAGATCCTGTGGAAGCTTCCAGTGAATCGGGGCTGGGGCCCTTCCGTCGTGGGTAATGGTTTCCAACTGGGAGGCCACCGTGGCATTTTAGAGTTGGAACTGGCTTTAGCTGCGGCTTGTCTCACAGCACTAAGAATGCTCAGAATCACTGGGGAGTGATTGATGCAGACACATCCCTGACCCCCACTCCCGACCCAGAGCATGGGGACCCACGAGCCCAACAGGCGACGCTCAGGGGCGCGAGCCACAGTCTGAGCCTCTCCGCTCAGGCTGTGACATTCGTGGGAAAGCCCCAGGCTTGAAAGGCTGCAGGTGCCGGTTGGGAGGGCGTGGGTGGGCCGATGTTCGCGTCAAGGAAGCCCCCCAGGGTGATGTCCCTGCTGCTGGTCAGGCTACCCCAGGAGGATGGAGGTGGGGAAAAGCCCCGCCTGTCTTGCAGACAAGGAGACAGGGTTCGAGAAGTTACCCAGTGTGCACGGCAGTGCTGAGACCTGTCATGCACAGGGGGCCCCCTGGATCTCCACTCCGTCAGGGCCCCCCACAAGCTTGGCGGATGGCGGGTGAGGTCAGCGGGTGAGGTCAGAGAGCGGAACCTCCACTTCACTTGGACACAGCCCCTCCCACTGCTCCTCCCGCCTGGCCCCTCCCCACCCGTGACCCCACCAGCCGCTCTCTGCTCTTTTCTTTCCCCAAGCACCCCCAACCCTAGAGAGGCCAGGCCAGGACACGGCCCCGGGAGGGGAGAGCCTCGCCCCAGCCAGGCGCGCCTGGCCCGTCTCGTGTGGCCGCCAGCGCTGCTGTGAGTCTGGCTGAGGCGGCAGAGGGCCCAGAGCTTCCCCGAGCACCCAAGGGGAAGAACCCCCTGCCTCTGGGGGACCCTGCAGGGTGTGAGCGCCGGGCTCTGCCCTCGGAGGCCCCGCGGTGGCTTGGCGAGAGCCCAGCCTGCCAGCCCCGGACACACCAGCCCCCGAGAACGATTTTTGAGATTTGACTCATTCATGGGCTTTTTTTTTTGGAATGGCCTTTCCCACCTCGCGTGCGGCTCCTGATTGATCTTTTTCTTTTGTGCAGGTGACAGCAGCGAGCGCCCCCTGTTCTGTGTTGAATATTCCCCTTACTGCTCCGTCTTTGCTTTCTCCCCGGCCCTGCAGCCCAATACCAATTACTGCTGCCTCCTCCTGCCGCTAGTGCCACCTGCCTCCCCGGCCGCCTCCCCGGCCGCCTCCCCGGCCGCCTCCCCGGTGGTCTCCCCGGCGGCCTTCCCAGCAGCCTCCCTGGCCGCCTCCCCGGCCCCCTCTCCAGCTGCCCAGGAGCCTGGCCCCCACTTCCCTCCAGTTCCCTTTCCCCCTTTCCGGGGCCCCACTTCACCTTCTCCCCTGAGCCCCACCACCTCCTCCCTGGGCCCCAGGATGGAGTCCCCAGCCTCCCTGTGCTACTTCCCCGTCTCCTGCCCCACCCCGGCGGAGACCCCTGTGCTGTGCCTGAACAGCCCCCGAAGGCCCAGTAAAATTTACCTCGTGTGGTAAGGCCCCAGCACGGCGGAGTCAGGGAGAGGGGACTGCAGGCTTCCAGAGGAAGGTGGACGGGAGGGGGCCAGAGGGCAGGACCCCCAGCAACACCGGGAGGTGTGGTGTGCGGGGAGCAGGAAGACAGACCAGCAGCTGCCACTGACTCCACCGGCCCCTGGCGCTAAGGAGCGAAGGACCAATAAAATCCCGTCATCTCTCGAGACGCCTCTGCTTTCTTCACTCCCGTGTCTGGCACACTTTGGGCCGTCACCAGCAGGAACGCGGCAGGCCCCTCTGTGTCTGATCACGCCCTGGGCCCCAACAGGGTGGGCCCCCCAGGAGGGCCGCTCCGAAAGCTCTCGCTAGAACAGAAAACCTGCCCAGAACACGCCGAGGAGGGCTCAGCCGCTGTTTACATTCCCGCTCCTGCCTGCTTATTAAGCACCCCACTTCCCAAAATCAAAAATCCCACCTCCCGGGTTCCAAAAGGCAGCACAGTTATGGTACATAATTAGCTTTAATTACGATCTCCTCTGGGCACGGGAGACAACACTCATTTCCCACACACCCAGAGAGGCAAACAGAGGCGGCCTGTGACCTGCGAGGGGCAGAGGGCTGCGTGTCCCACCGAGGCCGCACGGCTCTCGGATTCCACAGCGATTCTGCCCAGGACTAAGGGAAGCGGCCATGCACTGATTCAAAAGGGCACCTGGCACACAGGCTCTTGGCACCCAAATCAGGCTAGTGTGGGGAAGGAGCAAAGGCGAGGAATTGTGTTTTTCTCGTGGACTTTGTCGATTCAGGACCATGTCTGTGTGTGGCACATGAGGGCAGGAGCCGAACAGTGACCAGGGGCAGGGATATAACTCCTCTGGCCAACACGCTTGGCTCACAGGGTCCTGTATAAAGATGAGGTTTACGCCTGTTTCCCGTCTGGCCAAGCTAAGAACTTCCCAGTCAACCATGACCCTGTCCCCTCTTTGTCAAGGGAACAGAGGCAGACGCATCCCAGCTGAACTGCTACTTGGTTGCTTTGCTCTTGGAGGCATCACCTGGCTCAGGTTCTAGAAGAAGGGATGGGTTTGGTGGCTTCCAAAGCAAACCCCAGTCTTCCCCAAATCCACTGACAAACTTAGGATGTTGCGCTGTCTGGGGACAAAAGTCCCCAACGCAGCACCCTCCCCTCTGTAGGGTGAAGGGTCTCTCCTACCACTGAGGAGGCTGCTACACTTCATCTCCCCATGCAAATACAAGCTGGTCTTCCTGCAGATTATTATTCTATGTGCCGCAGCAAGGACCACCTTAGAAAGACCCCAAAGTCTGGCTCACGTTCGGGTGTGGGTGAGACAATTAGGAGCTGGCATAGAAGTTGACACCATTGAGCCCGTGGACATACAAAGCATGTCATGCGGGTCACCTCAACCACTGGAACTGTAGACGGCAAAGGAAGATTTCCCAAGAGTTTGCTTTCCATGCACTCTAAAGGACATCACAGGGAAGACGTCAGCCGTGCAGCTAAGTTAGATGATAATCTCTCAGGGCCAAAATGTCTTACTCATCTCCGTGAACCTTCAAATTATTGTATAACCAGGCACACAGGTATTTGTTGAACAAATTACCAAAAACAAAAAAAAAAGTTGCTATTTGCCTTTTGGATTTTATAAAAGGATGAGGGAGAGACAGCCAGAACAACATGGGAATAAATGTGGCTGAATGCGTTCATCGCGACCCATAAATCCCACATAACAATGAGTTTCTGCTCAAATTCAGGGCTCTCATGGGAGCAAATACAGGTTTCCATTATTATTAGTAGTAGTAGTATCACTATGGTAGAAGCATTAGACGTATTGCTCAGTTTCACAGTAACTCAACAAGAGAGGAATATTCCCATTTTACAGTTGTAGGTTCAAACCTCCCCAGTCAGCGGGGCTCCAGCCTAACTATTGCCTTCACATTTAGCTTGCTCCGCCTGGGTTAGCGCAGACAAGGTCACGGGTATCACCTTGGAACTCATTTCAGAGATAGATGCTTTGAAGAAAGCACTTCTTAGAACAAGGAAAACAAACCTATCTGTTGTCTTAAGCCATCTTGGGTGTTCTGCACAGTAAATACTTGATTCTTTGGATTAACCCACAGTTGGAGCTGAACGCATCTCCTTGAGCCCCAGGAGCCGCTGGTGGTGATTCTTTGTCCTTCTGGTCAGTAACAGGCAACACACAGTATCTGTCTTTAAGAAGCAAACAGTGGGCGGGTGATAAAGACCCACCCAAGTTTAGGCAAGTTTAGAATATTCAAATGCTAAAGGCCATAGGAATCCCAAAAGTTCTGGCCAAAGCAGAGTCAGAGCAGACTCGGAGGACATAAAACTGGCCTTGAAGGGCCTGCTAGCCAGTGCAGGCCAGGGGAGAAGGCCTCTGGGAGGCAGGAGCAAGCCGGAGGGTGCGAGGGGTGTGTTTGGAGCAGGAGACGGTGGGCCGCTAAACGCTCTGCAGCCTGGGTGTGAAGGTGGGGTTCCTGCTAGGGATCAAAGTGAGATCCAAAGGACCAGGATCTTCGGGTGAGGTCCTGAACACACGCTGGACTTGGCTTGAGCTCCAAGCCAGCCCCTTTCCTTGAGCCTCTCTTTGTATCTTCCTCAGTAATAATAACAGATAAGAATCCTGCTGCTTCCGCCTCTGTCCGTCAGATGGGAGGTTGGTGCTGCCTTCTCAGAGCTGGGGCAGGGTGAGGCCTTGGCATGAGGGAGAAGCCAGGGGTTGGAGAAATGCAACTTCTGGTGCTAAGAAATTGACGCTTGCTCTGTAAAGGCCCTGGTCCTTCTCACCTCCTCCTCTCCCTCCTTTCGGTCAGTCTAACCACCAGCCTTCACCCTCCAAATAATACATCCTCTCTTTCTGGAGAAGTCTCCTGCTCCTTTCTGTTCATGCCCACAACCTCCCTGGGCTCCACCAACTGGCGCTGTGGAACACAAGCCTCTCTCCTGGGGCCTGTCGGGGCAGGTGGTACTTAGTCACTGTGTTAAACTTGCGTGTGGGCCACCAACGAGAACTCACACTCCTTTCCAGAACCCAGGGTCGGGTCTTCATGCCGCTATTGTACAACTTAGACTCTGCGAGGTCGATCAGTTGTTTCCAGTGCCGAGAAAGGCTGTTCCTACCCAGTGCTTAGTTAGGGCCCGCCCAGATTTAGCCCCTGGCTGTGGCTACTTGTGAAATCCCTGAACTGTCTGGGAGACGCCAGGCAACTGGTCTCAGAGGGTTTAGTCCAGAGAGTCTCGATTAGGTGCCATGTGAACGTGTAGAGAAGCATGGAAAATACCGAACTCACAAGCACCGATGCTAAATACACGTGAAAAAGACGTGAGATGCTTCGCAGCAACCTCATTCAACACATGGACTCTTCACAAAATATTCACTAGGATCACAATCCCCATTAGCGCCTCAGCTCCTGTGTCCTTGCCCAGCACACCAGCCGGTGGCTCATAAGCCAAATAAAGGTATGTGGTCCCCAGAGGCTCGGAACCTTTCTGGAAGGCCATGTTACCTGCTAGCAAACCACCTGAGCACATGACTGTGCAGGTACAGAACAGAGGTGATACTGACTTGGGTGAACCCTGGGGGAGCCTGGTGTGTCCCAACGGTAGAAGGCTCCCAATAGTGTTACCAAGAGCCCTTCCCAGCTCTGCTGATTGGAAGCAAGAACCTTCTAGCAAGAGCAAGGAGCCCCAGATGCTGCCTGGTGTCCTGGGTACTCTTGTGTGGTGATAACAGCACAGGGAGAGCTCTTGTGACTTCTCTGTAACAGATGGGGAAACTGAGGCTTGGAGAGGTGAAGCAATTTGCCCAAGCTCACATGCCACAAAGTGGTGGAACCAGCTTTCAAATCCAGCTCATCTCCAACCTCCCGCAGCCCTGAGGCCTTTCTCTGAACTCCCTGCCCCAGGGCCCCTTAGAGTATTCTTTATACAGAAGAGGTTTTCCTATAAAGGATTAATTATTGAAAAGATTTTACACCTTCCAGCAACCCAGGCACCGCAGATATTGTCAAAAAAGAGGAGGCCCAACCTGGGGAGACTGACAGTCAGCCCAGAAGTGCAGAGCCTGAGAGTGCCTGGGGAGCGAGGCAGACAGAAGCCGCAGCTGCTGGTAGCGAGAGCGCCAGCCCTCAGGGCAGCAGGTAAGGACCCCTGAACACGCCTCCTGATCCTCCAAGAGGCCCCTGACCACGCCTCCTGGCCCTCTGGAGGAGACCTGACCGGTGCTCCGACCTAGTGGGTTCTAAGTGGTTTTTGCACGCGTGTGCTTGTATTTGAAGACGAGTGTACCTTAAAATGAAACACTTCCAGGGTGCTCAAAGCCAACTACTGCATCTAGTGTCCTTCTCCCAGGAGGCTGGCGGGAATAGGCAGGGCAGGCAGGGGGCACTTTTAAAAATTTTTCTCTGCCACGGCTCATAAGGGTGGCCGTGCGTGGTTGTGAGTGGGTGCCAGTCGTCCAGTTTCTGGAGAGGGCCCCTGGGTGGTGGATGTGAGGGTGGGTGATGGCTGGTGGGGGTGAAGGAGCAGCCACCCACCCGGCAGGGCTCACCTGGCACAGCTCCCTCCCGCCTCCCAGGTGGGGTGATGGGTGTCTCCCCTCCTGCAGGTTCCTTCTCACCTGTGGCCCAAGGTCAAGATCTTAATATGTAAGAAATAACATCAAAGCAAATATGTGCTTGATTTCAAAACACGTGGGAGGCCGCGTCCCTTGCGGTCCTGAGCATCTATCCCGAGCGCCAAGCTGCTCCGCTGGCCGTCTTACCCCTGCCCACGGCGGCTGAAGGGGGGACAGAGGAGCCCCTACGGCACTCAAGGATGGCAGCGCCTGATGGCAACCTGGCCCCCGGCCTGTCCTCCCCCTCCAGGAAGCCTCCAAGCATCACGCTCGCTCACATCCAATAGCACAGGAACCTTTACTTTCATGCATGCTGCACATGGCTGGATGTGGGACACGGCAGTGTTTGGGTGGCTTGGAATTGGGGGTGATTAGAGCAAATGTGAGTCTGTGGCAACGAAACACCCACAGGCCCCCCACCCCTCCCATGACGAAAGCCTCGGGTCAGGAAGAACAGGCCTCACTTCGAATTCCAGCCCCTTCCTCCTAGTGGTGGACCTGTGGCAGTACATCGCCACTCCGGGTTATAGTTCCATTGCTTTAAAACAAGGATAATGAGTGGCCTCCCTGGTGGTGCTGCGGTTGAGTGCCGCACTGTGGAGCTGTCAGCAGCGCGCGAAGCTGTCAGCACCGCGCGATGCGAGTTCGACGCCCAGCCACATAGTGCGGCAGACCTCTCCTGCCTCACCCGCTGTCCCCTCAGCAGTGTATTTCTGATCTGCCTGTTCTGCTCCCCACTCTGTCTCTGGTGAACCTTCTCGCTGCCCCACGCCTCTGGCCTGTACCCCAGCTTGTATGTATAAATAAATAAATCTTTAAAAAAAAAAAAAAAACAAAGATAATGAGATCCACCTCCCTGCATTGCTATAGTCTGAGTGAAGTATCATACTGAGCAGCATCTGGCTGTGTAGACAACACATTACTGGTAGTTTCTCTCCTGCCACCTCCCAACTAACTTCCAAATATTATTTGAAAGGTGGAGTTCCCCACACTTGAAACAGTCCCAAACCCATGAGGCTCGTACCATCCTCCATCTGTACCCAGAAGACGTCTTGCATTCTCCTGAGATCTGCTAAGAATTTGTCCTAATTTTCTATTGTAGCCTAGTCTCCCCCCCACCCCCGCCATTATTTCGTCACAAGTCTCTCTGTAGTTCTTTCTCTCACATTCTGAAGCAGAGTGCATCAACTAGAGTCAGAGCCAGACATTTGAATTGTTTCAGTGAGGTATCTGAAGCAAATGTGACAAAGAGGTAATATATAAAAAGCACTTACAAATCAATAAGAAGAACATGAATGCCTTACAGAACAATGGGGCAGAGGCATGGCAGTGTCACAGAAGCTGAAATGCAGATAGCTAATGGGCCTTAAAAAAAGAAAAGTTTAACCTCTCTAAGTAAAAAATATAAATTTACATGAGATAAATTTGGTTTAGCGAGTTGGCTAAGGATTTTAAATAATACTCAATACTGATAGGGATGCTTACAGTTAACCTTTCTGGGCAGTGTTGGGGCGGCTCTAATGCCCAACCCTTGGCCTCACCATTGGTGACACAACTATGGGAGAGGTGTATTTGTAACTCACAAACCAGAATTTGGCAAGTGCCAAAAAGTCTTTAGCGAGCTCATACCTTTTGACACAGCAATTTCATCCCTGGGTCAAACCTAGCCAGATAGGTGCAATTGAATATTCTAGGTGCAATGAGCTAAAATCAGAAAAGGCTTCCATCTGCCCTAAGACCACACCTTAAAAGATATCTTGTCCAGCAAGGATGCTTATAATGTGTGATTTATGCCAACAAAACCCTTGAAACAATCCAACCCAACAATAAAGAAATTATGATATATTTCTATACTTCACCCTTATGCTATGGAATTATTGTCATGTTTTTAAAGATTAATGGCCAGAGATAATGCTTACAAAAGAACAAGACCTAAAGGTGTATATGCCCACATATTCTAACTTTGATGTGTGTGTGTGTGTGTGTGTATTTCTAGATAAGAGAGCGCTGAGTTGTACATTCCAATGCCTTCGGGGTACAGAAAGGGAAGGGGGTTTGCCAGAGAAGTACAGAGGCCACAGCTTTGGCTGAGGGGGTGAGGGGGTGCACCAAAGTTCTCCACCTAAAGGCCTTGCCACAGAATTCAAATGCTCGCTTAAAGCACCACCACAGGAGGAAAACAGTCTTGAGTTAGTTACACACCCTGCATTCCAGAGCAGCAGCTGTGGCCACCTGAAATTTGAATATGGGTGGTTTTTATTTCTTCATCCTTTTCATGTTTCACCAACATGTCTGCAATGAACGTGAAGCACGATAGTCAGAGAAAAACCATAGAGAGCAGATGACTGTGAGAACACAGGACCCATCGGTCAGCACCTGCAGAGGCCTAGACGAAGGGCATGGTCTTAGGCAGATGGAGGCTTTTTGACTTTAGCTCACGGCTCCTAGAACATTCAGTTGCTCCCGGTTGAACTCCCCAAACGGGAGGGGCTGCGTTCACAGCTGGAGCCAGCCGGGCCCCAGAGAGGCCTCCACAGCCCGCTAGCCCTGTGCTATGAATAGCGTGTCCCCAGCATGCCGAACTGGGTGTTTATTCCCTGCCCGGAGCCACTGAAATCTGCTCCCTATTTGATAGACACAAGAAATAGGGTTAAAATAGCATAAATATAGAATGGCACAGTCTGCCACCTTTGGGGAAACACACACACACACACACCCGCGCACAGAAAGCACTGATTAAATTTTTAGAGGAACGGGAAGCCAAGATGGGGGACCTGAGGGTCCCAGGGCCCCCAACAGCTGCAGCACGGCACTTAGCCTGTGCTGCCTCCTGCCCAGAGGTCAATGTCACCAGGTGACAGCTCAGTGGCTTCCATGAAATCAGCTTACAGCTCCTGCGGAGATTCCAGATTCAGAAGCCGCCTTCACCGAGTCTCTGCCCGGCAGGTACTTCCCGAAGCTACCTGAACCAGCTCCAGGCCGAGGGCTGCCCCACCCCTGGCAGACAGTGTGTCTGCAGAAGGCTCAGGTTCCAGCACTCTGGAGCTCACCTCTGAGGCCCTTCCTCAAATCCCAAATGGAAAGCCATCAGCAGAAGCCCACACTTCCAGATTTTGCCTCAAAATAAAAATTTTCAAGATAACTCCATTGTTGTCCAGAAGCATCTGTTCCTCCGGGGTGGTCGGCCCAGCCAGGGAGGGAACAGCAGGCCCACTCGCGCCATCCACAGCCAGAGGCGCAGAGCATCCTGGACTTGTTGGCACTAGGACTCTTCCTGGGGACTATGAAGCCTGCGAGGGCCTGATAAGAGCCTCACGGACGTCTGGAAAAGACAGTGTGTCTGGACTCACACCACGCCACTGAGTGTCCCGTGCAGTTAAGAGAGGCCTTCTGAGTACCAGGACTTGAGACTCGCAGTGGCAGCCCCTGGGGGGCACCCCATTAAAGTAAGTGGGTACTGACTTGGCTTTGACTGAGCAGCAGCCTGGCGAGTTGAGGCCTGGCTTGTCACCTCCCGTATCACATGGGCCTTCCTGAAGCTGTGGCGTCCTGTCCACTGTCCAGGGTGAGCTGCTTAGAAGCGGAAGGCTAGCAAGGGGCTGCAGGGTCCCCAGGGGGCAGGCAGAGTGGGCAGGGCCAGTGTCAGGGGACATAAAGATAAATAGGATCAGAGATGTTCTCTCAATGTCCTGTCCATATTGAGAGGGTGAAAAAAAATTGAGTACCTGCATGACACTGAACAAATGGATTTTCATTTTCACAAGGAAGTTGGAAGCCCAGCAGGTTTCCAAAGGGGTAGTGCAGAGCAGTGGTGAGAGCACAAACCTTAGTATTGAGCAGACATGAGCTCGAATGATCATCCGGTCACTCACCAGATATAGGACTTTGGGGACATTCTGTGTGACCTCCCTGGCCAGGGACCCTCGACTATAAAGAGTGTGATTGAGGTACCTGTTTCCCCGGGTCGTGAGGCCCAAGTGTGAGTGTGTGACACAGTCATTCCAAGCCCCAGTGCTTTGTTATTTTTATAAGGCAAGCCTTGACCAAATGTTGTCACCATATAGAAATCCCTACTCATTGGAGCACCTTTGCCCATCTCCTCTCTCTCCCATCTGCACGCCCTTTAAATCCAGGTGGCGTGGAGGGAAGTTTCTATCCGAGCCAGAGGTTTCACACTGACTAGAGATCAAGAAATAATTTTTATGTGTTCTAAGTAATCTATGGAACTGCAGTCACTGGTGTAATTGAGCAAGAGCTTCTAGCGCCTTCCCCCCAAGCTGCCAAGGTCGACTGTTCTTTCGTAAGCGTTAGGGAAGCAGGAGCGCCGCGGATGTTTGCTGCATGACGCTGGTGAGAAGCGCTGGAGGCAGCTGTAGAAGCCACTCCAGAGGGTTAGTTTTACTTTTCAATAAACACCAGATGAACACCACCCTCTGAGAGATGCTCCCGTCATGCCCTGGCCGACTGACCCACACGGGACTGCACAGTCTTCTCCAGCTCCTGCAGAGGGAATCTGTGTCCTCACCGTTTCCCTCAAACCAACATGAGAGCCGTAAACTGAAGCCACCTCTAGGGCACCCTGGGACATCCAGACGACCGAGGCTCTCTGGGGCTTGTAGGTCCCCTTCAAGGGCTTTTCACTCTTGGGGTTAGAAGTTTTTCACCCATGAGCACCGTTAACCGAAATGTATCTTTTCTCCACACAGACCCTGTAGTCCAACAAGAAAGCCCAACGTGGACAAGCGACACTAAGCCAAAGAGGATGATTCGAGAGAGAAGAAGCTTGGTCCTGTCCTCACAGAAAACAACGGTGACTGACAATACCCCCGAGAGGGCCAAGAAAGGGGACCCCGGTGCTCTCTCCCCAAGTGAGCCCCCTCCAGTCCTCTCCAAGGTCTTCCTGGGAACAAATTCTCCTCACTCGTCTTTGAGCGAGTCCTTGGGGCCACCGCTCGCGGCCACGGTGGGCGGGCCTCGGAGGGCCCCATTTCGGTTCAGAGATGAAGACTTCTACTCTGTCTTGTCTCTCAACACGGGGGGAGACGGCCACGACACCGACGAGGAGACCCAGGTGGAGGAAGAGCTTCTGTTGGTTGGCATGCACGCGCTCCACTCTCCTTCCAATCACAAGAGAAGTCGATTTCTTGGGGCACCCGCCACTCTGGGCAAAAATAAAAATGTGGAAGGCCATCCCGAGAACTGCAGAGCTCACTGTGTGAGAAATGAGCCTGGTCACGGCTCACTCAGAATAAGCCAGGCCCCGGAGCCTACGCCGAAGCAGCCACCCCGTGGACCAAGGATGGTCCCGGAGCTGGTGCTACCTGATGGGGTCGCTGCTAACGAGAACAACAGTGATGACAGTGACGATGAGGGAAAGGCCTTTGATTCGTGGGCCTCCAAGCCCAAAACCAGTCTAGATGAGTTCAGCGCTAAAGATGGACCCACTGATTGTACTTCCATGGGAAACAGGCCTGGTCCCCACGATTACAAAAGAGATTGGCAAGCCTATTTAAACAGCTCGAGCAGTTCCCTGGACTGTTTTCTTTCTGGTAGACCAACACCGCCAAGACCATCGGTGAGTTCCTCCTACAACACTCCCGAGTCACTAATGCCTCCTGCTCTGAGCAACAGTTTCCCAGTGGACCCGCTGACTCTGCCTACTTCAGCTCACGGTTCAGACCCAGAAGGGAACTCGAGATTTAATGTGCGTCGACCACTGTCCCCCATTAGAAATAGGAACCCAGTGGCCAGGACTGTTAGCCACAGTCGACTTCCAGTAAACAGTGCACCTCAATTTGACGTCAGGGGAGCAGAAGAGACGACTTTGACAAGCCAATCTCAGGGGGCGTCGTTGTACACTGAAAATCTCTTAGTAAATCCTCAAAGCAGTTCATCCCTTGTGGAATCTTCCAGCTACTCTCCATCCGGGATGAACTTACAAGGCCACCTGCACGTGTCAGGGTCCCTGCAGGAAAATATACCTTTGACCTTCTTTACAGTGTCCAATTTCCCAAATCACAGAGACAGCGGGAGCAGAACGGCAGTGTCTGCTTCCACAGATAAGGAAGCCACGAAAATTAAAGCGGATCCTGAGAAACTCAAGAAATTGCAAGAAAGGTGAGGATATCTCATAATTATAGATGTACGTTTTTTTTAAACTTCATCCTAATGCTAAAATAAGCAATACTTCCTCATTAGAAGATCAAGGGAAGTTTAAACCAGAGGTAGGCCTTTCTTGACATTTTAATGATCGTTTATATCGAGACTATGATCTAATTGCCCTTAAAACACATGTATCTCTAAGGAAAAGTTCAGGGTTCCATTTCTTTGGTATTCCCAACGTGTTTGTTCTTTGAATACTACAGCTGGGATGTGAGGGTATCTGCCTGCACCTTAGGTTAGGACTTCTCACCAGCAAGAGTTTTGCACGGCAAAGGTTGCTATCTCCCCAGAGAAGGGGGCACTCAGCACTTGAAGTTCACCAGCTTTCCCTCGGGGGATGCTGTACAAATCCAACCCATAGCTCTAGAATCTGAATCTTCCAAACTGAAAGGCTGTTCCCAAACAGTTACCATAGTTACCTGGGTTCCCCAAAGGCCGCTGGGGTAACCACTGCTTCCATTTTGTGTGCTCCTTCAAATGCAGGAGAGAGAGAGAAATGTGATCTTTTTCAAACGGTCCTTTCCATTGATCTTTCCCTTCTTGGGAGGCCATCTTGGGATATTTCGTGACTCCGACATCAGATACTTTTTAAAGCTGTCATTAACTCCACCTCAGGATTCTGCTGTCTAGTTTACTGGCCCTGAACTCGCCTTTCTGACCTGGAAGCTGATTCTCTGAGTGCGAGCTCTCTGTGTATCTAGCGTGGCTCACTGGGGCTATTCATTAGCCTGTTGATACTCCTTTCTAAGTAGGAAAATTCCTTGGCAATGAATTAGAAATGCAAAAGAGGAAGAAAGAAGGAAACATAGATGTGCCCAGGCTCCTCTGTGTTTTCACTCAGTGGCAGGAATGAAATCAACTTCCAGTTAGCAGCGACTTTTCATTCCCACGTTAAATAAATCACCAAAAGACTAGCCCATGGATCAGGACCAAAGGGTTTTGCACGTACCAGTCCTCCCCAACCCAAAATACAGCTTCAGACCCACTTGTCAGGACTCTGGGGCGACCCCAACCCAAAGTGATGCCCCAAACGACTCCTTTGAAAAATGTACCCACTGCCCTCAGCAGCTATTATTTCTGTACTTTGCTTATCACAAACTTTTTTTTCTGTACTAAAATTATGTAATTATTTCAAAAAATACTCATTTTAGGAACCATTAAAAATAGAAACTTAAAAATTACCTGTAACTATCATCTAGAGCTAAGCACTGTTTAAAACTTTCCATTTCTAGACTTCTATCTGTGCATACAGATGCAATTTTTTAAGCATTGGGCCACATATTATAATGTGCCTTATTTTGAAATTTCAAGCCCACTTCTCAATGCCACTTACAATCTTAAAGTTGGCCCTCTGTTAGTGACTGTAACACACACAAATAAGTACACAACACACATGCAGCCTAGAGAACAAGACAGCGCTGTGTACCCCTTCCAGCTGAGAGATCATTGCTAAATCCCAGTGGGCCCCTCCCCTGCCTGCCTTATCTCTCTCTTTTATTGCCCCCTCCCGAAAACTCCTTGAGGAGACCATTCCTGCCTTGCATTTATCACTCCTTTGCCTTCTGTTGTGTTGCTGTTGGAGAATTCTGCTTGTGATTTTACCCTTTGCACGAGCGTGTGGGGGGGCGGGGGGGTATGCTCGTGTATCCTAAGCAATAGATTGGGTATACTTTCAATTTCACAGAAATATGACTATTACTTCTGAGCTCTGTAGAAATACAACCTGTTGTTCGACGACTTGCTTTTCCCCTGACATCCCGCGTGAGCTGCATTCTTGCTGGTATCCGTGGCTTTAATTCATCCCCGCTCAGCCGGACAAAGTATCTCATCACAGAAGTCAGCCACGACTTAGCCATCTCCCATCTTCTTTGCTGTTTTCTGCAAACGGAGTTGCATGAACATTCTCATAAGTGTCTCCCAGTGCCCTTGAGCTGTGGGAGTACCGGGGCTGGCGGAGAGCACCCCTTCCACGATCTGAAGAAAGTCAATCTATGGTCTCTGCAGTAGGGTGTACCATTGGCCATCTCCACTGGCACTCGTATGCATCGGGTTTTTCCAGTGTTTTCCAGTGTGATGTGGGCAAAAGGGTGCCATGGCTTTAAATTACATTTCCTTGACCGCTACTGAGGTCAGGTATTTTATGTGCTTTTTTCAACGTTCAATGGCCATTTGTGTTTCCTCTTCTGTAAAATACCTTCACCCACTTTTCTTTTAGAATGTTTTTCTCTTGTTTTAAGAATTCTTTCTATGTTCTGATGACTCATCTCATCTTTGACAATCACGTGTTTGAAATAGCTTTTCCCAATTTGCAGCTTGTTTCTTGATGTCTTTTAATGAAAATAAACTCTTCTTTGACGTAGTTAAATGTACCCATCTTTTTAAGGGTTGTGTGATTTGTATCTTGTTACCTTGATGAAGACAATAACCTGGGGTCGTTACAATAGTCTTCCTATTTTCTTCTAAAATCTCTACTTTGTACTTGCACACTTGGGACTTAATGTGAAATGAATGTTGTACTGAAAATGTCACGTTTAATGTGTCGCGTGAGGTGCGACTTGAGGTGCGACTTCGGAACACCCAGTTGTCCCATGATCTTTCCCTCTGACCAGCAGGGCCACCTCTGTCACCTCTGTGCACTTCTGTCTATTCTCTCCTATCTGTCTTCCTATTCTGTCCTATCAGTCTTTTTTGCCTTCCCTTAACCCAGTACCACAACATCTTAATGTCTGCAGCTTTATAAACTTAGATAACTGGGGGTGCAAAGCCCCCCTGCCGACTTTGTTCTTTAAGAACCCTTGATTATACACATTGAAGAATCTGCATTTTGGTATTCTTATTGGCATGGCATTGGATCTATCGATTACTCTGAGGACAATTGACTTTGCGGGAAGTAGTGAGTCTTTCTTTGACGAACGGGGCATTATCTCATTGGTGTGCCTAAAAGAAAACTATAAATCTATTCCTTTTCACTGAACTTCCCTTTCTTGGCGAAGAAGCTCTCCGAGAAAGTGACTATATACTTCTATGCCCCAAGCATCATTCTTCTCTTCCTAGTCTGTGATTTTTGTCCCTCACTAGACTTTCTCTTCCTTGACCAGACAGCCCCCAGCCACACGAAGACTCTCAAAAACTCTCAACAACAAAAACAGTCTCTGCATCTTCAAGTTCTCCATACAGGAACACCAACCACTTCCCCACCCACTCTTTATTAGACACAACTACACCCACTGACACTTTCATTCCTTCCTTATATGTCAGACTCCAGAGCTGCGTTCTGGCATCTTGGCGCACTTGGTTGGCCAGTGTGGTGTCTGTCCTTGGGGAGCACATGCTCAGATACCCTGGCTGGTTATCTGTTCCACCCAACATCTATTGCAGCATCTCTATGTGCAAATACGTTGCCAGACACTGGGTGCACTTTAGAGATGGCAGAACAGGCTCTCTGCCATCCTCACTGCCATCCTCGCTGCGAGTCTGCCCGCGTGGAGCTGGCAGCAGATTAACAAGAGGGTTCCCAGATAAGGAAACAGACACCCGAGAGCTTAAGTGACTTGTCCAAAGTCACCAAACTCAAAAGCTTAGAAGCAAGTCTCCAATCCAGGCTCCTGACCACAGATCCCAACACACCAACTTCCACGCTGCGGCCATGGAGGGGAAGGGGCTCTCCTCGGTGCCCCCCACCTCTTGCTTTATGGGAGCAGCATCTACTCCTGGTTGGCTCACATCAGTAACTGCAGAGGAGCCTGAGAGGAGCCCTTGCCCATCACCTGTAACCACACCTGGGAGGGCTTTCTGAAGGGTCAGAGGGAGCAGCGGGGTGCCCCCGGGGACGGGCCGTGGGGGTGGGGGGGCTGCTCCTTCCCCTGCCAACCCCTTGGGAACTGATATTTGTGGAAACCGCGAACACACAGGCTCTGGTTACAAGGGCTTGTTTTCCGTCTAGTCTCCTGGAGGAGGACTCCGAGGAGGAGGAGGGAGACTTGTGCCGCATCTGTCAGATAGCCGGGGGTTCCCCAACCAACCCCCTCCTGGAGCCGTGTGGCTGTGTGGGAAGCCTGCAGTTTGTTCATCAAGAATGCCTGAAAAAGTGGCTGAAAGTGAAAATAACATCAGGTAGGTGGGGACGGAAGAGCAGCGAGTGCGCATGGCATGTAATTAACAGGCGACACCACCGCCGGGGACTGGGCCTTGACAGCCGCTGACACTCGGTGGAGCAGTAGCTGGGGAACCCCTGCCTCCAGCCCTGCGCCCCCAGCCCAGCGCCCCCAACCCCGCACCCCTAGTCCTGTGCCCTTGCTCACAGCCCCAAGGGAGGGCAGTGGGACTGAATGCTGTCTTCAAACCAGGGGAGGGAGAATTATTTTTCAAGTCTGAGTACAGAACCTTGAACCCGACACTACTGAATTCACCCCTGCCCCGGGGCTGAGCAGAGAAGCTAAGATACCGCCCCAGGAGGAAGGAAACTAGAAATGGGTCACTGTGTCCCACAAGGACACAGCAGCCACGCCAGAAAGAGACACCCAGCCCAACAGTCCTGCTTCCTTTCACTTGTGAGGAAATGGGGAGTGAGGGTGGGGAGGCATCACCCAAGGAAGGGAGCGAAGCTGCCTTTTGCAGCAGAGTTTGGAAAAGAGCAGTGATCTGATTTTCTAGAACCACATTAGGCAAGAGAGGTCTTGTCAGTGGTGGTCTTGTCAGCTCTGTCTTTAACAGATCTTGTAACTGGGCCTGAAGCTCCTTTCTCACCACCCCCCCAGGGGAGGTTATAACCTGAGACGTCAGTAACCTGGCTGTAGTTTCCGTGGCAGAGAAGAGGAGGTTTCTTTGCAACATAGTTTTAGGAATGAGAACAACTTGAACAAGCAAAGACCATGGGACCTCAGTGCAAAGAACAACTCCATTAGAAAATAGCTGTCTGTCTCTGAGACACACCTCTCTGGAAGGTTCTACCCCAGAGCCACGTCTTCCTCCTCCTCCCTGTTCTTCTCATCTGCCATTATTCCAGGAAGCATGAAAAACTGGGAGACTTACCCTGTCGGGGGAGGGGGGGTATGGCCAAGCACTCCATCTCATCCCAGCCTGAGCCCGGGACCATCAGTCACCCCCCAGGCCCTGTTCCACGTTTGCATCTTCCTGAGCAGAGAACGTGGGAACACTGCCCCAGTCACCCGGAGGCATCTCCATGTCTTAAGCAGGATTCTCAGCCCTTTGGAGGGCGAAGAAGTGGACCTCCATTGCTAATGGCTCTGCCAGGCAGTGCTTTAACTTACTAGAAATTTGGGCCAATTTAACATCTAGCACAGAAAAAAATTGCTCATGAACTGTGAAAGTACAGCTGGGGTGGGGGCCTCCCCGGTGGCCAGTGGGTTAAGTCTCAGCACTATGAAGCTATCTGCAGCCACTGCAGCACGATTCGATCCCCGGCCAGGGAGCTGACCCACTGGGCGCAGCAGACCTCTCCTGCCTCCCCCGCTGCTCCCCTCAGCAGTGTATTTCAGTAGATCTGTCTGCTCTGCTCCCCACTCTCTTTCTGGTGAATCTTCTCACCACCCCACACCCCTGGCCCGCACCCCAGTTCTTATATGCATAAATAAATAAATTAAAAAGAAAGAAAGAAAGTACAGCTGGGGGTCGGCAGATGCCACTGCTCATGTGGGTGCACTGGGCAGGATTAGGCTGAGGACACAGGAGCAAGCCATAGCCGAAAACATTAAAGAGTGAAGCAGAAAGAAAAATCAGACAAACAAAACTCAGATAAGGGATGCCCATTCCTCCTTGTCCTCTGAAATCCTCTCTTGTTTACTCTCTCTTTAGATCCCCACTGGGGAAAAGTAGAATTGGGGCATAAAACAGTGCACACCTTATCTCTCCCCAGTAAATGCAGGTAACTGATTAGTCTTCTGTGTTGTCCTGCTTAAGATAAACACCAGCACATCACTAGTCAAAATGCAGCCCCCTCACTGGGGGAATGGTGCTGGGCAGAATGTTTGTTCAGTCAGAAAAGCCGCAAGTCTGCGTCCTTCACTTCTGCACTGGGGAATGGGACAGGCGGAGAAAAATGCTGATCTAGAATGCCCATTAAAAATAACCACCAAGCAGGGCCTCCCCGGTAGCTCAGGGGTTAAAGTCTCAGTACTATCAAGGTATCAAAGCTACTGCGACACGAGTTCAATCCCTGGCCAGGGAGCTGACCCACGTGGTGCAGCAGACCTCTCCTGTCTCCCCTGCTGCTCCCCTCAGCAGTGTGCTTCAGTAGGTCTGCCTGTTCTGCTCCCCACTTTGTCTCTGGTGAATCCTGTCACTCCCTGTGCCTCTGGCCTACACCCCAGTTCTTATATGCATAAATAAATAAAAATAAAAACTTTATTTTAAAAAAAAAGCCACCAAAGAGCAGCAAAACAAGTTTCCTAAGGTTTCTTTTCCCAGATGAATCTGGGTTCAGGCCCAGGTGCTGGCCCAGGTATGCTGCACTAGGACCCAGCATGCCCGGCCTCACTCACATTTCTCAGGAGCGAAGTCACCTGCATGCAGTCAGGGCAGATTTAGAAGCCACAGACAGAGGCTTCTGCTGTCATCTGGTCTTGACTGACTAATCTGCGTGAACCTGCACTAGGTTGGCCAGAAAACACAACATCACCCCCGCAGCCACTCCTGCAAACACCTGCATAACAGACCCTCCAAAGGCGCCCCCCTCCACCTTGCAATTCCAATTTTACGAGCCACTATGTTTATATTTAAACAGAAAGTGAGACCCGAAAGCCATGGGATTTTCACGGATATGAAACTTGCATAATAATGACCGTGATTACAAAGGAAATTTTTCAGATCTCGATTCAAGGTCATTTTCCACAGAAATGATTGTAGAAATGGCTGACTCTCAAAAGAAGGTCGCCGAAACTCAATTCCTAATGCACACACGTCCCCTTGCAAATGTCAACACCAAAACAGCCAAAGTGTGGCACAGAAAGGCCCCAAGCTGCGGTGACAAAAGAGCCTGTGTCTAATTTCAGGAGCTGACCTGGGGGCCGTACAGACCTGCGAGGTGTGCAAGCAAGGCCTGCTGGTGGAGCTGGACAGCTTCAACGTGGCGGAGCTTTACCAGAAGCACCAGCAGTCCCGGGTAAGAGACTCACACGCCACCCCACTCCCCCGCCCACCCAGCCCCGGGGGTGAAGTCAGTGAGAGGTGCCTGCCGGAAAGAAAGGCAGGAGGGTGTGGGTGGCAGCCGGGAGCACCCATTCAGCGCACTTCTCTGAGAACGGGCTGTTACTGAGTCAGAACATCGTCAGAGGACTGGACAGGCCGGGCCCCTGGGTTGAGACCTCCCTGCCGTCAGGGACAAAAGCAGGAAACTGCAGAAGCCAACTGGACACGCAGCAATGGCCATGTCCGGCAAGCTCCACACCCTGATTTACTGATGTCGCTCAAGTCTGACCGACACAAGAGAGGAAAACTAGGGTCTTGGAGCAAATGGGCCCCAATTTATGCCCCAAAGAGTCCCCAAATAACTCTGGGGGAATAAGGGACTGCTTTGCTCAAGGTGAATAAACAGGTCCCGTGTGCTTTTGAACACCTAGCGAATGAACTCTCTGGGGCATTTGGTCTGCAGGTCGAAGGCTATGAGAGTTAGTTATCCTGGGTGGGAAGGGGGTCTCTGCCCAGGGTAAGGGAATCGCCCCGTTCTCAGGCAAACAATGTATTCAGAACCCCCCATAAGGCACGTGCGGCCACTGAGCAGGTGGTCACCTCCAGGCGAGCTGGACTTAAATACACAGCACATTTTGAACATTCGATATAAAGAGTGTAAAATACCAGTTTTATGATCATTTTTATGGCGCCGAAGGATAATATCTTGGATATATTGGGTAAAATACAATACTCCTTAAAATGAATCTCGCAGGTTTCTTTTTCCTCCGCTCATGTGGCTACCAGGAGTTTTCAAACTACGTACATGGCCAGCATGTGTGGCTCTCACTGTGCTTCCATGTGCTGGGGCAGACCTAGGAGGCACCGTGCACACAACAGGGCTCAGTAAATAGTTATTGCATGAAAAGTGCCCCTCATTACAGACTGACCTCCCTCTGCAAATGATTAGGGAGAAAAAGATTAACAGTAATGTCTCTGAAGCACATCATTTTAAAACTATAGAGTCTTTGTTAGCAAGTAAGAAGTCGTCACCCTGCAGAGAAGTCACTTGGGCTTTCGGGTCATCAGCCTATCGCCAGGTTTTATTTTATTTTTTTCAAAAAGCGCAGCCAACTCCACATGGTGCCTGTGTGTCTAGGCAATTCTGTAGTTACATTTAAAAAACCCTGGGCCTCCCAGTCAAAAAAGGCAGAAGAGCTCAAAAGGCACTTCTCCAAAGAAGAAAAGCAAATGGCCAACAGATACATGAAAAAATGCTCAACATCACTTATAATCAAGGAAATGCAAATCAAAACCACTATGAGATACCACCTCACACCTGTGAGGATGACACACATTAAAAATACAGGCAACAACAAATGCTGGAAAGGATGTGGAGAAAAAGGA
>PVIJ01010961.1:0-57314 GCA_004024925.1 Scalopus aquaticus | reverse complement strand
GAATAGAATACCCAGAATTAAAGCCACATATCTATGAACAACTAGTCTTTGACAAAGGAGCAAAGAAAATGCAGTGGAACAAGGACAGTCTATTCAATAAATGGTGCTGGGAAAACTGGACAGCCACATGCAAAAAAATGAAGCTAGACTACTACCTCACACCCTGCACAAAAGTCAACTCAAAATGGATAAAAGACCTCGACGTAAGACCTGAAACCATAAAATGTATAGAAGAAAATATAGGCAAAACTCTACATGACATACATCTAAGCAAAATCTTGAAAGACACATCCCCCAAAGCAAAGGAAGTGAAGGACAAGATAAACAGATGGGATTACATCAAAATAAAAAGCTTCTGTACAGCAAAAGAGACATTAACCAAAATTAACATACACCCTACCAACTGGGAAAAGATCTTTGCACACAATACATTCGATAAAGGACTGATAACAAGAATTTACAAGGAACTCACACAACTCAACAAAAACAAAGCCAATAACCCAGTCAAAAATGGGCAGAAGTGCTACAAAGGCACTTCTCCAAAGAAGAGAAGCAAATGGCCAACAGATACATGAAAAAATGCTCAACATCACTTATAATCAAGGAAATGCAAATCAAAACCACTATGAGATACCACCTGACACCGGTGAGGATGGCACACATTAAAAATACAAGCAACAACAAAGTCTGGAAAGGATGTGGAGAAAAATGAACTCTTCTACACTGCTGGTGGGAATGTGAACTGGTCCAACCACTATGGAAAGTTGTATGGCGATTCCTCAAACTGCTAAACATGGAGCTTCCATATCACCCAGCAATACCACTTTTGGGAATCTACCCAAAGGACACAAAAACACTAATCCGAAAGGATATATGCACCCGTATGTTCATTGTGGCACTGTTCACAATAGCAAAGGTATGGAAGCAACCCAGATGTCCAAAAATAGATGATTGGATCCAGAAGATGTGGTACATATACACAATGGAATACTATTCAGCATTCAAAGAAGATAAACACATACAATTTGCAGCGACATGGATGGAATTAGAGGGGATCATACTCAGTGAAATAAGCCAGAAAGAAAGAGAAAAATATCGAATGGTTTCACTTATAACAGGACTAAAAGGAAATCAAATAGGAGAGAGACACTCAGCGGGGGAGGGGGTGGGGGGCAGAGGGAGGGAGGATAAGGGCACAAAATGGAGTAGAAAAGAACACAAGGGACCACGGAGATGGATCATGGGTGAATTGGTGGTGGGTTACCCAAGGGTATACAAAATGTAAAAGATATAAAGAACAATAAAAATATATATTATAAAAAAAAAGAAATAAAACACATTTCATTTCTTAAACTTGGCTAACAGAGGGGATGTCATGTGAGTGTGCCCAGATACCAGGGGGTCTGGAGAGCTGAGAACATGGCTCGCACCCAAGTCAAAAGATAGGAAATAAGTTAACCTCAACCTAAAAAGTGTTCAAAGTTCCAGAGACAGCTCAAAATTGACAAATATCTATTGTGATAGGAATCTGTGCGAG
This sequence comes from Scalopus aquaticus, assembly GCA_004024925.1. Taxonomy (NCBI): domain Eukaryota; kingdom Metazoa; phylum Chordata; class Mammalia; order Eulipotyphla; family Talpidae; genus Scalopus; species Scalopus aquaticus. Next base: position 55,777 of record PVIJ01010961.1, on the reverse strand, counting down.
GGAAATTGCAAGCAGGGAATGGGATTGGAAGGAACTGAGTGACAAGCAAACTCCAGAGAACTGAAATGAACTGAAAGAAAACTAGAAGGGCACAAGAGACTATGATTAGAAGTCAAGTGAGACAGATTGATGACTCCTTTTGGGGATCAAGGACACTTTTGTGTTGCATTAGAGCAAGTGTCCAAGGAAGCTAAGAAATATGCTAGGAGCAGCTAGCTAATCAAGGTCCTGTTCTATTGGATATTAACTCCCAAGCCAGACCCTTCTTGATGTAGGGACAGGTTAGATCTGGGTTCTTGAATTTGTTTTGGCTTTGTGGTGTTTTTGTTCTTTCACAGAGGCCAACAGGAACTGACAGATCCTATATTCATTTATTTAACAAAATCAATGTGCATATACAAAGTAGTTAGCACCTGGTATGGGTACTTGGGACATAGAGAGGTGTAAAATCACTCTATCTTGAGTATTCTAATAATCTAAGAACAGATACAAAATGATAAGAGAAGTCGAGATGGACTGGGAAAGCTTAGGAGATGCTATTGTTATTCTTTTGTCTGATAATTCTTTCCATCATAGATTTTATTCCAATGATAACATATTCTTTCTTTTGATTATTTGTTTAAATATCCCTCTCTCTTCCAATGGCATGTAATGAAAATGAGGGCAGGCATTTCTATATATGACTCTCTATTTGCTGATTGGTATAAAGTGGATAAACAATAAACCCATGTTGAAAGAATGAATTAATGGATGAAGATGAACTGTGATCTGAGTCTTCCCAAAGGAGTGTTTCCTGGTGGAGATTAGATGATAGAAAAGTGGAGGAAATTCTAGAAAGAAGGGTCAGTATTACCAAGGGCATGAGCATAAGAGACAGTCGGGTAGAGATCAGAGTCTACAAATACATGGTGCTATTGAAATATAAATGCTGAGGCCGGTTAAGATGATTGATTAGGTTGGAAATCAATAGAGGTCAGGCGTGAAAGATCTTTGCATTAGTTTCTTATGGCTGCAGTAACATATTACCACAAATTTGGCAGCTTAAAACAACAGATATATTCTCACATTCTTTCCATGGGTCAAAAATCCAGGCAAGGCTTAGCAGACATCTTGACTCAAGCATCACAAGGCTGTATAATCAAGGTCTGACTGAAACTGGTTCTCATCTGAGTCTCAAGGTCCTCCTCCAAGTAAAATTTACTTCCTGCCAGTTGTAAAACTCAAAATTGTTTACTTTTTAAGAGGCCAGTAAAAGAGTGTCTCACCAACACCAGTCTCTCTTTTAAAGATTTCCCACTGATTAAGTCACGTGATTGCCTACATGTACAATTCCTAACTGGCATCTAGCATATCTTAAACATAGGAGTAACAGCCATCACATTCACAGGTCCTAGGCACATTTAAGGCCTAATATACCAACGTAGAGAAATTTAGGGTCTATCATATAATTCTGAATACCTCATCATTGGACATTACACAAAAGCGCTTGACATCTCTGCTGAGTAAAGCGGGGTCATTGGACAGTTATGAGAAATGGAATCATGAAAGCATATTGTTTTCTCTAGGAGTCATTCTGGCAACTCTGTGGATGACAGAATTTAGGAGTGTGGTTTAGTGGACAAATATTAGACTACAGCAGAGATCTAAGTGAAAGATGGTGGTGGAAGAGTGGGAGTGAGTGGTACCATTGCCCACCTGTAATTCAGATTCAAAACCTAGGCTGCATCCCTGATTTCTCTAGTTGCCTCATATTACATGCTGAATCCATCATTAAGTCATGCCAACTATAACGTAATATCCAGAAAGCCTGTTGCTTCTCTCTATAGCCTTCACTTAGTCAAATACACCATCGTTTCCATAGTTCATTCTACATACCTTTTAAATATAATTTAGATTTATGTTACTATCCTTCTCTGACCTCTCAATGGCTTCTCATTACATTTAAAATGAATCAAAATTATTTTCCACAGCTTATGAGACCCTTTTATCTGCTTATCCTTCAGTTGTAAATTTAGACTCTGAAATCACAAGCCCACTATGCTCCAGTCAAAGGTCCTTTGCTCTGTCTTAATAAGGTAGATTATTCATCACCCCAGGGCCTTTGAATCTGCCACTTCTCCAGCTTGGAAAGCTCTTCATCCAGATATTTGTGCAGTTGACTCTTTATATCATTCAAGTCACAGCTTTATGTCACTCTACTAGATCATAGCACCTTATTTTATCACCTTCATAGGGTTTATATATATGTGAATATCTTATTTGTTGCCATTTGCCTCTCTCATTTAAACAAAATTCCAAGAGAACAGCATCCTTTGCTCAGTATATCCAACGTACAGATATGTAGCTGATACATGCCAAATTATTTAACATGCATTTATTGAATAAGAATATGCATTTGAAGAAGTTTTAAAACTATTTGGCTTCATAATTAATGTTAGTTGTTGCATTTTATTCTGCACTGGAAATGAGATGTGAATATATCTTGGTTTTTTAATTTGAGTCACTGAGACAAAAATAGAGGAAAAGGGAAAAGATAAAGGATACAGAAAGACAACAGATGAGATAAAGAGCTTTATGAAGTTTTGGTTTTTTTTTTAAGCTGGGGTATAGGCCAGAGGCATGGGGCGGCGAGAGGGTTCACCAGAGACAGAGTGGGGAGCAAAACAGGCAGATCAGAAATACACTGCTGAGGGGAGCAGCGGGCAAGGCAGGAGAGGTCTGCCGCACCATGTGGGATTCTCCCCGGTCAGGCGTCGAACTCGCGTCACCGCTGCCGACAGCTCCACAGCGCAGCGCTTAACCGCTGCGCCACCGGGGAGGCCAAGAACTTCATGAAGTTTTAAGGAAACAAATTACTTTGTGAATCTGTGGTTGGATTACCTCAGGATTACCTTCCATTTAATGTGAAGAACCTACTGGTGCCTTTAGCTGTAGAGGAGTTTCTTTGTCATCTTTGGGATCAATTTGAAGTCTGGGCAAACTTCAAGCATTCCAAATACTAGTCTTTTAATTAAATAATCATTCAATGTGAATACTCTGAAGAGACAGTAGGGGGCCAGCGACACAGCACTGACCATAAGAGCAAGCACCTTTAAATCATTCTTTGGGATTAACAAAGGAAGGATTCTCACTACTTGGGGACTGTGATGAGTTCAGGGTGTGTTCTTGCTCAGGGTGGGTAGGTATTTCATCTGAAATTTTCATGCCTGGCATGTTTTGCTCCAAATGTTTTCCTTTGCCTTTTTGAAAGGCCATATTTATTTAAAGGAAAATTTAATCTGTCTGTGCCTGATGCTTTTCCACTTAGCTCAGTCAAATGTTTTTTCCCTAAGAATTACGTGCCGATCAAGTGATGTTGTTGCTTGTCAGAAGTGAAAGTCACACTTAGCCAGTGAAAATCCCCTGACCCTACCAAAAAGCATGAATTCAGTTTGAGATGTCCCACCCCAGGGAGTCTGCCTGGTTATAAGCTTAAGAAAAGTGAAACAGCCTGTCGTGTCCTTTTACTAGAGGCCAGAACTGAAAATGAGACAGTGCTGTGTCAGCCCCATAGCACGTCTCTGCTTTATTCCTGGATCCACTCGGCAGTGACTCCCTGTCAGTGTCTGGGCTTTCACTGCTCTTCCTCGGTGAAAATCCCTGATCTACTGATTTTGGGGGGTGTTGAGAGACAAAGTGAAAACAAAGATGAGAAAACACCAGTGGAGTGTTTGTATCAAACCATAGCCACTCCCTGTCCGCCCATCTTGAATCCACTTCTGGCACATTAAAGAGGATCCTTAATGAAAAGGAGGAGGGAGAAGCTGCCTAGTTGCAACTTAAACAGAAACTAGGGATGAATGATGTGGAGACGGATGAAGATTTTTGTTGTTTTGGTTTTGCACCTTGATTCCTCACTCAGAACCATTTTACTTAGAGGAAATTGTGACTAAAGCCTTCTGTCACCTCATCTGATCTATAGCAGAGATTGGAAAAGGGCCTGCTCTTTCTCCCCAATTACATGAGATTTCTAAGATGTGCAGGTAGTGACTTGAGCAAGAGCTTCAGGCTCTGTCCCTGGCTCTTCCTCCAGTGGATTCTCCTGGTGATGTCCCTCCATGTGTGCTGGACCCTAGCACAGCTTCCCCATCTTTGCTTGTTTCAATCTCCACTCCTCCCCTCCCCCCCATTAGAAGGTAGTCCTGCCATCAAGCCCAATTTCTTGCTCTCTCTGCCTCCCTTCTTACCACTCCCCACTATGGAAGAATGTCTGTGCCCGTTAATCTGAAGATAGTGCAGGCATAGGGTATAGTCCAGGAAGATGTTTTACAGATCATTTGGCTCACTGTCATTGTTAGTATTTTGCATTTGTTTATAGTTTGTAAGCAACAATTTTACATATAAATTAGAAAGAAATAAGATTATCTTTTCAATACTTGGACTGCTATGTGCTTTGTTAAGTTTGAGAGAAAGGGCTGAGCTTTAGACACTGCTGCAAATGGGACAGGAATAGAAGACTGTGTTTTCTAGCATGCCTGTGCCACATCTATGAACACCATCAGTGCTGGTTTCTAAGGTAACGGGCACCCACTGAATTAACCCGGCCACTCTCAGGAAAAAAGCCGGGTCTCTGGCTGCCAGGGCTTAGATGTTCATGATGTCATGGATGTTCACTTGGCAAAAATATGGAAAGCCTGGACTTGTGTTTGCCTGGTATACATCAGTTAGTGTCCACAAAATTAAACTACATTCTATGAGATTAACTCGTTCCAAACCTCCTATTCCCTAACTGTCCGCTCATGAGTGCATGTCTGTCAGCTACATACATGAGCCCTCCTGAGACTTGTTCACATGTGCTCATAAGTAATCCTCTATCTCCCTCTGTTCTTCAGCAGCCATGAGATGGTCACAACACTGTCTTTTCCTGTGCTGGTCCCAAGACTGATTGCCACTCTTCTGAAAAGAACTCAGCATTGCAACTGTTAATCTTGCCTAAGAGGGACTTAACTTACTGGGCTTCCCCTGGCCTGGCTATAAATTGCCCCACTTCCAAAAAGAATTTACTGAATGTTCAATGATAACAAGATGGAAGTCTAGACCCAAAAAATAAGTTACAGAAGACAACAAAATGTCCAGGATCATGGAACGCAGGTCCAGGCCCATCCACTTGACCCATTTCTGTGGCAGTAAGAGTGCCTTACACTGCTTACTGCCATGCTCAGACCTAACAGGACTGGAGGAAAAGAGGGAGGTCTGTTTTTCTTCTGGTCTAATACCTGTTTTACCATCCCTCATTCCCTAATCCAAGACAGGCCTCGTGATTATAGTCAGACCCTCTGACATGACTCGGCTTCTACTCACTGGGTATTATTTTATACTATGACCTATAGCAAAACAATTTAATCAAAATTCCATAGCTTCAAATATGGTGAGTTCTGAGTAGTGCATTCACAAACATAACAGCCTATTTATTCATTCATTTAGCAAACCAAATTTTATTGAGCATCTAATACCTACCAGCTAAACTGGTGCCTCTACAGATACTGGCTTACCAAATGATTAGATGAACCTGTTCTTTCACTTGGATAAGTTAGTGGTTTGTTAAGAGAGCTCTTTCTGGAGTCAGACAACCTGAGAGCCAACCCTGGTTCTATTCTGTCATCGGTGATGCCTGGCAAGTTGGCTGACTCCCCTTGTTGGTAATGATGATGATGGTGATGGTGATATTCATGATCATGAAAATGATGATTATAAAATGATAATGTCTCTCATAAGTTTCCTATTAAGTGCTAAAATAGAGGTTCAGCATAATCTCATGTGAGCTCTGGAATTAATCTTGTGATCGATCTCCCAGGTCTTGTGTGCCTAGTGAGTTGCACTAGCCCATGATCCTCGTTGTGATGAGATTTAGCTCTGCCAAGCTTCCTGTCTCAGTGTCTGGTATTCTGTTCTGGATGTGTGTGTGTGGATATTCCTCTCTGAACAGGAGCCCCCTTGGTTGGAACCCTGACAACCTGTCTTACACTTTCCAGCTTTGCTCATTAGGAAGTAGAATTCTTGTATTTCAAATTCTGCTTCATGATCCATCTTGAATCCGCTCACTGCCTGGAATTCTGACAAGGGGCATGCCTCATCTTGGGTGTTGCCTGCCTCCATGCCTACCGAGCAATATATAATTTTGATTGTCAACACTGAACAAGGCTGGCCTCATCTGGGACCCTGATATTTCCTGCATTTTAGCAATAAAACTGAAATCTACACTAGCAGTGTATCTTGAAGACTGGATAAGAAAAGTGTGCAAAAACTTAGCAAAATAATTGTATCGAAAGGATTCAGTGAATGACAACTTTTATATTAATGATGTGCTGTCATCACTCCCATTGTCCATTCACCTTCCTTATCTCCTTTTACTTTCCATTCTATAACATAAATTACCTGCACTTGCACTGGTTGGTCCTCATTTTCTACAATTCCTAAAGAGCAAAAGGGCATCCAATGCTATAGCCATGGTGATACTGGGCATAAAATTCATGCCCGTAGTATCCTGTGGGCTAACATGTCTTACTTTCTCTTATTTTTAATGTAAGACTCATTGAATCATAAGGGTCTCCCACTGCTCCAGGAAATGCTTGCCTATAAATTTAAACTTCTTCCTAGAATCTATCAGATATCAACATTTTAATGTTTTATATACTCCAACCATACCTTCAGGACACATGATTTGTTTACATAGTAAATGAGCTATTGGGAATTCCTTTCAGGAGAAGTTTTTTATTCTTTGAATAATTCTAATGATGGCTGAGTTTCTGGGAAACTCTTCTTGAGGTTTTGTATTATTCATGGAAGAAACCATGTCTTCCAATTTATTGAACACCCGGATTTATTCCAAGTAAACTCACAGTGAAAAATCTTGATATGTCAGTAAAAATATATGGCTACAATATGATATTTTGTAATCAAAGCTGATTTTTTTAAGCTAGGTAGGATTTAATATTATAAGGGCAGATAATAGTAGATAAAATTAAAGTAAGAAAAATAAAATTCCTGATCTATTGTGTCTTTTGAAAAATGAATACATTTTTGGATTGTGTTCTGTGTATATTTGGACACAGGGGTCACAGAGAGAGGCACACCCCCACCTATTCACCTAGTGCCCTCGCCACCCTGCATTACATAATTTTGAACCAACAGGCTTATATTAAGTTTTAAAAGTATACCTTAAAAGGCCTTCAAATTACCCAACCCAGTAACACAGCACCAAAAGAGTTTATGTTAGTATAGTAATTAACAAGTGAATAATAGTATAGGGGTCTGTTTGTTTGTTTTTATGATAGAAAATAAAAAAAAATGGAGAGAGTATAAATAAGGAAACATTGAAAAAATATCAGGAGCGGTAGTTGTCTTTTCCTCCTCCCAGATATGCTAGAAAAAAATTAATCTATTAAAGTCATCATTATCATTTTAATTTGATATTTAATATCTATCTTATCTCTAAAGTTGGAGGTTTCTGTTTTTAACCTGTGCCCTGCTTAGCCACCACCTACCCTCATGCTTGGGTTTCAGTGAAATGTGACAATGTCTTCTAATAATTTATCTTTACATTCAGGCCAGCTGTCTAGGATTCCCATCAGAAATTTCTTTCCATGGTGTGGACACAAATACAGCCTCAAAGATCCCAGCTAAGCCTTAGATTGAAAATATGAATTTCAGCCTACCTAGGGAAGCTTCTGTTCTTTTTCAGAGTTACTAAATCGCTACTCCCAGCATATCAGAGTAAAGTCATCTTTCAAAATGAAAGCATGTCCAGACCCACGTTTGTACCCAAAATGCTTCACAAGTTAGTGAGGTCTTACCTCTTCCATTCTTTCTGTCCGAGACTTGTTATCACTAAAACTGCTGACAAGAGGGTCTCTGTCATAACTGTCACCTCAAGAGGATATCAGCTGTGTGCTGATTGTCAGTCTGTTCAATAATGATTGTTCTCTAAAAGAGACTCCATTATAGGTAGTAGAGATCTCACAGATTATTTGCCAATAAGGTTTAAGTTATGGGGAAAGATTTTTACATGGAGATAACTAATGTATTCTTATCCCTCAACTGTCTGCAAAGAAATAAAGAAGTTTTAAGGAATAAATTGGGAAAAAAAAAAACAACACATGTCAAAAGTCCAAAGCCTTAAAACGTATTCAATTATTTCTCACTATGGGTTACATTAAAATAATAACTTAGAGTTTACATTTCCTACCTTTATATAAAACTGAATTTCACAAAACAGTTATACTTGCCACATGTAATGAACAAAATATGTTCAATTATATTTTATATTATATTCTCATTATTTAAATAACAAAAGTGAATTCTGGTCATTAAATTGATTCCCCAAGCCATTCACGGAATCTGCCCTACATCTGAAAATCTCTATCTCAAAAACTCATAATCTATGAATTTATAGTCTACAAATAATTCTTAATAACTTTAATGATTAAATCCCAACATACAAAATCTCAGCACGGCCAACTGCATGAAGTTAAACAAGATATATAGGAATAAGAATGAAAGCAAAGAAGTGAACACTTGCAGCAAGGCATGTAAAGGAAGAGAAACAACTCCCTGAGTACTCAAATGAGGACCATTTAGTGCTAGAACAAATCAGTGACATACCTCAATCGAGCCCCGGAGGAGAAAGCTACATTATGGCTGCAGTCAACAAGTATATTGATAATGATAAGCCCCAAGTCACCAAGAAAACTTTAATTGATGTTCCTCATAACATATTTAAAGCAATTCCACAAATTATTGAGCAGCTCCTTTGCTAAAAGTGTTTCAATGAAATATTGTACAGAACATTCTAAAATTATTTTTCACAAAAATATTTATTACTAACATTAAAGAAAACCAATTTGGCAGTTTTAAAAACATATCCTCTGATGTTGAAGGTTTCCAACTTGCAGCAATCCCCCTCTGTACATCATCCAAATTACAGAGCCTCCCAGAACATCCAGTGATTTAACAATCTGAAAACTGGATTTGTGGGAGCTACTATTTTTATTACTTTTTATATCACTCCCCAATTGACAGGAACACGTCTGCAATTCTGTTACACTCAATTTGAATCCATGCCTCCTATTTCTGTAAGTGAATCTTCCCCTGAGATAGCTGGGCATCTCAACTCTGCCCCACACTCTCCTCTCTAGACCACTTCTACCTTCTCTGTCATCTCAGTACGGGAGCGAAGATCCCTGTTCAAACATCTCAGCATCTTGTGAAACAGTTATGCTCTATCTGGAAGAGATCCCAAGCTGGTTATAATTATTTTTCTCTGACAATTCAGTCTTTTCTTTTGCTTCTTGCAGTATTCCCTTATAGAAAGTCTTTATTTTCTAGCCAAACTGAGGCACTCTTATCTCAGTAAATCAATTCTATCTCCATTTTCTTATTTTACATTATAGATTCTTATTATTTCTGTACAAAGAAACTAGAGAGGAAGAGGATATGGAGACAAGCTAAGGTTTCCTTTCATACGAAATCTAGAATTCCTTAAACTCTATGAACCTCTTAAAAGTACTCTTCAGCTCTCTGGAGAACTGAATTGTAGAAACAATCCCTTCTGAAATGATGCTACAAAAGTATGCTATTTGCTTTTAGGTTAAAAATATGTTTTCAAATTGTTTTGGCAGTGGAATTTTAGGGACATCTGGTAGAACATACTATTGTCTCCACAACTTGATAGAATGTATCCATCTATGTATGACTAAAAAGAAAGCTTCACAAAAACTTTTTGAGCTCCAGCCTGCATAGAATCTTAGTGTTTAGAATGAATAGTCTACTCTTGAAAATGTATATTTGCCAAATCAAAATCATTAAACAAGTTAATTCATGGTTAGCAAAAATATTCTAAAGTTCATATGAAAAGGCAAAAACCTATAAAGAGCCTCTATAACATTGGAGAGGAATAGAGTTGAAAGAATGCCACTACCCAAGGTCAAGAATTCACTGTTTGTAATGGCAGTACTGTGCTGGTGAAAGGATAGCATAGCATAGCATAGCATAGCATAGCATAGCATAGCATAGCATAGCATAGCATAGCATGGAATACCACTGCATAGAATAAACAGATTGGGGAAACAGAATCAAGTGCCCTGGAGCAGATCTACACCAATACAGTCCAGTGATTTTTGATAAAGGAACACACACAATTTCATGGAGAAAGGATTGTCTTTTCAAACACATGATGCTGGAACAACTAGACATCCAACAACACACACACACACACACACACACACACACACACACACACACAAAATAATCTAGATAGGGCCTCCTTGGTGGCGCAGTGGTTAAGCGCTGTGCTGTGGAGCTGTGGGCAGAGGCAACACGAGTTCGACGCCGGCTGGGGAGATTCCCACATGGCACAGCAGACCTCTCCTGCCTCACCCGCTGCTCCCCTCAGCAGTGTATTTCCGCCGATCTGCCTGTTCTGCTCCCCACTCTGTCTCTGGTGAACCCTCTCGCTCTCCCACACCTCTGGCCTGTACCCCAGCTTGTATGCATAAATAAATAAACCTTTAAAAAATAATAATAATCTAGAAAAAGATCTTACACCTGTCATAAAAAGTAACTCAAAAAGTATCATAGTCCTAAATGTATAACACAGATGTATAAAATTTTCAGAAGATAACATAGGAATAAATCTAGATGACCTGGGATGTGGTGATGTGACTTTATATTTTAATATGTTTTACCAGAAATAAAATTTTTGATTCATATTTTATTCCTTTAAGTATCTTAAATACTTCAGTTTTTGCCTCAAAGATTTTCTGTTATGTAATTCTATATAAAATTAAATTTCCTGACCTTGAAATTTAAGATTTCATTCAGATAGCTTTTTTAACTTAAGAGCATTGACTTCCCTGTTGGCTTAGTTGATGACTTATTGGCTTTTTGCTAGAGGAAACATGGTGGCTTGCTTTCTAAGCTATTCTGGTTTTCCTTTCCCTACCTTTTACATTTCCTCTTTCCCTTATCTCTGTTTCCTCTATTCTGCTCAATTTTTTCCTTTCCTGGGTAGTTTTCTTCTCAGTTTTGCTCCATCTGGAAAAGAGCCAAGGCTGGTTATTTAGAAAATTCATAAGGCTCCCAGGCCTTAGGGTTTTATCTCAGAAGTCTTCACTTCCTTTCTTTTGCTGCAACAGAGCTCTTCATTTTCAGCTGCCTTCAAATGGGCTGCCAATCTTTCTAATGAATGTGAATGTGTTTGAGTGTTGGGAGTTTTTCTGTTTTTACATGGGTCAGGGGCCCCATCATTTCCCTTTCCTCCTTCCATCACTTTCTAGTGCTGTGCGGATCCTGTAGCTCTTTGGTGGTTTGCCCCTCCAGGGTTGTAACTTTGAAGATCTGAGAAAACCTCTTGCCTAATTTCTATATGAATTTTGTCCATTAGTTTCTGCCTTTGGTAGCTTGTTGTCCTATTGTCAGGTAAGATTAGAGAAAATCGGACACCATACCACTCTTGTTATCTTCCCAGATTGCTCTGGTCCATTATGCTTTACTATGAATTACTCATTTTCTTAATAAACTGTTTTTGGAAATTCTTTGAAATCTACATAAATATACAACATTGATATAGCTGTATAAACCATTAAAATTAAATTCATAGGCTTCCTATTCTACAAAAAGTGAGCTAAGCATATTCCATTTTATTCCTCCCACTAATTAAAATTACAACACTGGCAAAATATAAAGCAATGATCAGAAGACTGAAAGTTGAGGAAATAAATCAATCCGGTTGAGGAAGTAGACTCAGAACAAAGTAGTGTCGAACTCCATCATGTTTAATCCATTCTTCCTTCCTCTCTTTTTTGCTCCCTCCTTCCTCACAACTTAATTCTCTTTTTCTTTCCTTCTTAACTTCCTAACATCCTTCCTTTCTTAATTTTTTTTTATTTCTTTTGCTTTCTCTATATCAGAGGTCAGCAAATGTTTCGCATTAAATACAATATTGCAAAAAGTTTCGTATTTGGAGATCATGTAGTCATTATCAAAACAATTCAATTCTGCCTTTCTAGAAAAATTTAAAAAAAGAGAAAGAAAGGAGAAGTATGACTGTGTTCCAGTAAAACTTTATTTACAAAACCAGATACTGGGTCAGATTTCCCCCACAGGCAGAGTTTTCTAACCTCTGCTATGATTCCAGTTGGACTGCTGGCATGATCTATAAACCAGAAATGCTGATGTCTGCAGACAAAATATCCCAAAACAAGTTTGTTTCCTTAATTAAAGGGCACAAAAGATAATGGCTCCATTCCATTCCTCCTGATGCTTCAGAGCCCCAGGATCATAGCCTTGTCAACCATTCACCCTATATTAATGCCAGCAACAATGGCTGCCTTTTCCTTCTCCAAATGGGGAGGTAAAATCACGTTATCTATCCTTACATAGAACTAAGCAAATGAAAGATCAAAGAGGACAACCACCTTCTCTCATCAACAGAATGTATTGAATAGATTATGAAGAGGAAGAGCTTAAAAAATGATTATTTAACCTGTATATAAAGTTTGAAACAAAATCTGAAAATTTCATGGTGAAATAAATCAGAATCAATGGAGAAAAGGTGAGAACAGAATTAAAGTATGGAATACTGTCCATGTTTCACATTAGCCTTTGGATATCATCATACACGTGGGACAGATGAGAAGCACTGTAAGATTTTAAGAACTCCATGTACAATAAAACTACATTTCATGGGCCTCCCTGGTGGCGCAGCGGTTAAGTGTTGCGCTGTGGAGCTGTCGGCAGCAGCGATGCGAGTTCGACTCCCGGCCAGGGAGAATCCCACGTGGTGCAGCAGACCTCTCCTGCCTCGCCCGCTGCTCTCCTCAGCAGTGTATTTCTGATCTGCCTGTTCTGCTCCCTACTCTGTCTCTGGTGAAGCCTCTCACCGCTCCACACCTCTGGTCTGTACCCCAGCTGTATGTATAAATAAATAAATCTTTAGAAAAAAAAAAAAACTACATTTCACAAAAAGTAGGACAAGGCTTGAATTCTGCACCTAAATAGGTCGATTGCCTGCTTAGACAGATTATTAAAATAGAAAATAGATTCCCATGCACAATACTAAAAATATTCAGGATAAAGTCTAAATATTCTACTTACCAAAACCCAGGAAAATCTCAACTCAAATGAGAAAAGAAAATCAGCAGGTAACAACACAGAAATGAGACAGATGTTGGGATTATTTACAAGAATTTTAAAGCAGCTATCTATCAAAATGTTCCAACACTTCATCATAAACATATTTAAAAAATGCAAAATATATTATCTTAACCAAGAAATAGAAGATTAAAAAAAGAACAAAAGAAAATTATAGAATAAAAAATACTCTCACTGTTAACACTTAACAGATTCAATATACGTATGGAAATAAAAGAAAAAAATATCAGTGAGCTCAAAGATAGGTTAACAGAAATGATATAATCTAAACCATAGAAGTAAAATGAATGAAAGCAAAAGAAACCCAAAGAACTAGGATATCAACAAAAGGTCTATTGTTTAGATACTCATAGTCCTGGAAAGATAGAAAAAAATATTATAAAAAACTTCCTCAATTTTGAGAAATACATAAAAGCATGGAACAAGAAGCTCATAATTTATAAGTCAAAAAGTCCTTGTCATACATATTGACAGTCAAATTTCTGAAAAGCAAAGAAAAAACCTTGAAAGTAGTCAGAAAAAGACAAGCATTAGCTTTAAGGGAACAATTATACAAATAACTACAGATTTTCAGATCCAGCACATTCCTATCAAAGTCCTAGCAGAACATTTTGAGGCAACTGACAAGCGCAAGATGAGGTGCAAATTTGTATGAAAATGTAAGGTACCAAAAGTAACAAAAGTTTTTTGAAAAAGAAAAGAAGGAAATGGGAGAACTTTTTGATTTCAAAATTTACTACAAAGTACACATAATAATTAAGACAGTGCGATGACTGGCATAGGATAAACATATAGAAGAAAGCTACCGAGATGAGAGTACAGGAATAAATCCTTACATATATGGTCAATTGATTACACTGGTCAACAGTGAGATTGTTACTGACATAAAAAGGACCTAATCTGTAGTATGTTGGTGTGCTGAACATGAATATAACCCTGAAAAATTTTTATTAGCTCTTGTTTTGAAGATATATAATTCATTTTAGGTTTCACTATGTAAATTTATCCAGTAGGACTGCAACGACATCCTAAATCAGCCTAGAATGATGTAATATTACATCACATTGCATAATACCATCATGCACACATATCCAGAGTTGATTGCATCATTTTCTGATGCAATGCAATAGTACTGCCAGGCAGCTGCTGAAGTAAGCTAACGTCAGCAGTGCACTAGATAAAGCCCTGTCGGAAAGGTTGAGCATTGAAAATATTTCAGACTTTGTGTGAGATAGTTGAAGCTACTGGTCCATAGAACTGTTATTATTTTATCCATTTAGGCACAATACAGAACAGTAATGCCTCAAAAGTGCGTTAATAGCATGGACATTCTCTGCTCTATTTGTGGGGAAGTGACATTTGCCAACCAGAAGAAAAGTATCACTTCTCAAGTGAAGAAGCTTATCATCTCTTTACTTTGGATGCAAGGCTGGTGACGAAGACAAGCCTTGGGCCCCACATATATGCTGTGCTACATGTACAACAGAGCTTTCACAGTGGTTCAGTGGCAAAAGACCCTCAATGCCGTCTGCAGTCCCCATGGTGTGGAAAGAGCCAAGCAACAAAATAAAAGACTGTTACTTCTGCTTGGTTCCTCCTCTTTCCACTGGACTAACGAAGCAAAAGAAGTTGAAAATAATCTACCCAAACATTCCGTCTGCACTGAGACCAGTTCCACGTGGTGAGGGACTTCCTATTCCAGAACCTCCAGCAGAATATTCTCTTGATTATCTGATGAGGACAAGGGTGAGCCAACCTGTTCTTCTCCTGTTCCATCAGCATGCAGTGATCCAGATTTTCACTGTGGTGTATCATCAACCCCACACAGAAAGAACTAACACAGGAAGAACTAAATGACCTGGTTCGTGATTGGACCAATCCAAGAAAAAGGCAGAATTGCTAGGATCAAGACTCCAACAGTGGGATCTTGTAGAAGATGTCACAACTACTTTATATTGAAAGCGTCACCAGCAGTTGGAGCCTTTCTTCAGAAAGGAAAGTATTCTGGTATTCTGTTCCGATATTGAGGGCCTCATGAATGCCTTAGAAATCACTCATGACCCACAAAAATGGAGACTATTTCTAGACTCTTCAAAACTGAGTCTTAAAGCTGTGCTTTTGCACTATGGAAACCATCTTCCATCTATTCTATTCCTGAACAGCAATACAAGAGACAAGCAAAGAAATCTAAAAAGTATTCTATGACTTGATTTTTTACAGGTATTAACCATAGGCCTATTACTATTGGCATGCATTTCGTGATGTGAACATCAATTTATTGCAGATTACAAAAAAACACTGGAGCCAAAACTAGAATTTGACTGTCATATTTATGTTGAGCACATACAAATTGATAGGAAATGACTAATTTTATTTCAGTAACATGACTTTAGTAAAAATTTGTTGACCAGTGTTATTGATAAAGACTCTAAGGCAATTCAATAGGGGAAAAGATAATTTTTCCTATAAATGGTGCTAAAGTAGTTAATATCCACTTAGTGATTGTCAAAATCTAGAGATAGGACTCAGAATTTACTGCAATGAAATATGAGGGTTCTTTTGGGAGTTATTCTATAATATAATTGTGATGATGGTTGCCCACTCTACAATTAGCATCAATGAAATTTAAATGTATGAATTTTATGGTTTTTACAATTTTATCTCAATGAAACCGCTAAGAAAAATAGATAAAAAAAGAAAAAATGAAAAAAAAATAAAAAATGAAAAAAAAATAGGTGGTCAGTTCTATATATGCAATATATAACTATTTTGAATTTTAGAAAATTGAAAAGATGGAAAGGAAATTATAGAAAAGACATAGTTTTAAATCATTACCTCAAACTGAAAGATAATAAATAGCATTTTAAAAGTTAAATAATGTAAACCTATAACTAATTTTATACTTAAAGAATGAACTCCTACCGCCTATGATCAGAAGGGAAAATGGTTGCTGTTACTCCTCACATCACTCTTATTCAACATCCTACTTGAGATTCTTGCCAGTATCATGAATCAGGAAAAGGAATAATAATCATGCATATTGGAAACAACAAAATAAAACATATCTATTCAGAATCCTAGAAAATCCCAAAAGATACATATGAAAGCCAATAGAACTAATAAATGAGTTTAGTGTGGTCACAGGATACAAAATCAATGTACAAAAAGCCAATTTTATTTTTATATACTAGCAATGTACAATTGAAAATTTACAATAATCGAACAATGCTATTTATTAAGACTAAAAATCATGAGCTATAAAACATTATATATAAATATTATGAAATATATTAAAAAACCTGTATGGCTGGAAGCTGTAAGACACTGATGAAAATTCTAAGACCCAAATAATTGTAGTGCTATACCATGTTTATAAATGAGAAAACCTGGTATTATTAAGATTCCAGTTTCTTCCTAACTAACCTATATATTAAACATAGTTTTAATGAAAATCCCAGAAGAAATTTTTGCGGAAATTTAATAATGACTGTAAATTATATAAGAAAACAAAGAGAAATGCTTCCAGAAAATGAGACAGTTATAAAAGTGGAATTAATAGGATTGTGGCAACAAAAGAAATATGGGAGGAGGACATTCGTGGGTACCAGTGACAAGGACCCCAGGGAGGCAACTGTCACGATGGTGTAGAAAAGCTGCATTTAGAATAGCAGTTGAATCCAGGGTTCCAGAGGGAACTCTCCAAGGAAACTATGACTCTGCTATTTTATAGAAGTTTTATCTTGATAAGACTGATGTAAAAGATGTTTTATATTTCAGATAATTCACGGTCAAATTCAGAAGTAAGAAGAAAATAAGGAAAATTAAAAAAAAAAAACAAACCCTACAATTGTTTACTCAAGGAAGGAGAATACAAAAGAAGCAGGACACAGTGTCCATTTGTGTGTGTGTCACAGTCTGCAATGCATATGTTTGCCTCTACTGCCCTCAATAGTCTCGCCATTCACATCAGCATAACTATTGCTACCAGTAACCTTAGAGTCACATATCAATCTGTATGACATTTTACCCCTACATCTATGTGCATTAACTCTAGAACAAGATGTCCCTAAAGACATTAGATCTGGTCAACATGAGTTAAACCAATTGCCTAAATCACTTACGCAGTCAGTTCCATCATTGCTGGTATCAATTGGAATTATTTTCCCAGTTAACTTGGGTTTTAGTATGCAGAGGTGTGTCTGTGTGTGTGTGTGTGTGTGTGTGTGTGTGTGTGTGTAGAAATATAAATTGTTCCTACTACACAGTCAAGGAATATACTAATATTCTAAATTTAATTTTAAAAATTACTGTTATAAGCCTGGCTTTTATTCTAAAAGTGTTGAGTTCGCTCTACTGGCATATCCTACATTTGCTAAATACAAACAAAATCTACCCCTATATACAATGTCTTTCTTACTCTGAAATATTAGTGGGCAGGTTTATATAAGCTAGAATAAAAAAAACAATGAGAAAGTTAATTGCTCCATGCAAATAAGAGAGAAATGGTAGAAATCGTATGATGGTGTTAGCCCTGGAAATCTCTAGAAACAGGAATAAAAGAGATTTCATTGTTGCATGAGTGGGAAGAGAAAGTTAGGAAAAATAATATACTTAATATTATTTTTTAGTGAAGTGCAATATAAACAAACCACTTTCCATATCCCAGTAAAATCTGCAGTAAATTCCCCAACATTCATTAATTTTCTTTTGAAAGTGAAGATTATTTGAGAAGCACAAATAAAAGATAAGAGGTCAACAAGTGTTAGAACTACAAATCTTTGAAAACAGATATACATTCTTTTAATGAGCAGAAAGTCAGTTTGCTTCCATCACCACTAAATCTACACTGAACATGTATTTTAGCTAATAGGTGAGGGGAACCACATTATTTTAAATTCAAAGGGCAGAAAAAATGACTGCTTAACCCTGAATTTTTTTCTATTTAACAAAGTTTATTCAGATTTTTTCATCCCCCTCCTCCCAAACACTTATAATATCCTTTATACTGGGTGACTAAACTGGTTTCTCTGGAACTTTTCCTGGTTTGGGCATAGGAAGTTTGCTCCTCAGTTCAGAGCAAACTGAGAAGGTTTATCATGCTAGAACCCCAGCATCACTTGACTGCATGTCAGAACTGGAGATGTTGAAGGGTTAGCTGTGGGCTGAAGGGTTGAAGAGATGAAAGAATGAAGGGATGTCAAGAAATCGACGCCACTTCAACTCTGGGGTCAGCTCAGGTTGAGGAAGGGAAGGGATAGCTTAAAACTCTCAGGAAGTCACATAAAACCACAACACTGGATTATAGCAAAAAGTTTTCTGTCACATTTGCTGTTTTATCCAGCTTGTCTGGCTCTGCTCTGAATCCTGTCTTAAACGCAGCATCCTCTCATTCTCGAGAAAACCTGAACTTAAGTGACAGGACATAAATAGCTGGAGAGAAAAATCTAGTTCAATATAGGCCAGAGAAAATTCAACCCCCCACAAATCCCTACCCTTAAGTCCTCAAAACTGGAAGAGTTAAGAGCATTACATCACCAGCAACCGCTCCCATTGGCTGATGGTACCTGAAGGGCCAGAACACCTGCTTCTTTGACTAACTCTTTCATTCCCTTGCAAAGCATCTGCAACCTGCTTATCACAGCATAGAACAAAGGCCCTGGACAAGGACCGTCTTTCAGAGGGACACACCCTGCCAGGTCACTGCTTCAGCACACATATCAGTGTGAGCATGTCTGTGGGCAGGACAGGGAGCCCAGGAGAGTACTCTGCTCCTTGGAAAGAGTGAAATGCTGGCTAGATGGGGAGTTGAAAGAGATCTCCAGTGAACTAAATGTGTTTGCTTTCTTCTCCCACTAGTGCTATCAGAAAAGATTCTCATTCTAATAAGTTTTGACAAGAGCTGGCAAGGGGAGCAGGTGCCAATGAATCCAACTAGTCGGAGGCATTAGAGACATCGTGGGCACCAGAGGATAGAGGTGTTGCCATGGGAACCAAGTGAAAGGTGTTTGGTGGTGGCTGGTTAGGAGGTTTGTTTTCTTATTTAAGACAGAGCTGAACAGCTGCAAGTCATGCTCTCTGTTTTCTACTTTAGCATCAATGGCTAAATCCCCTTGCTCCTGTCCCCACCCCCATCCCCAGCCTTAAATAGGATTTGAGGAATTTAATTTCTCTGCTAACATGAATAATGCTTAAATATGAGGCACACCAAAATCCTTTGAAAAAGGTATTTGCAGCAAATCAGGACAGTTCTAATCACAGAACTCTTTATGTTGGAGAGAAAATTGTTGCTTCGGGGTCAGAGTGGTGTTTTTTTCAGCGGGATTGGAAGACATCATTTTGAGCTGCAAAGCACTCACCCTGGCTCACATAAACATCTTTCCATCATGTGTTCTTTGGCATTCATCCTTCTAGTTTTTAGAATTCAGATACCCTGGAAATGACTCAGAAAGACAGGATTGCTTAAAGGAGAGGATAGGATCTCTAATTTTGCTGATCTTTTTGAAGTCATTTAAAGACAAAAGAAAAAAAAGGAAAGAGGAATATTGAGAGTTTTAAAATATTAATTATCCAGCAGCAAGTATAATAATCAGGGCTACCAAGTATCTAGTCCTCTGCTAAGAGATCTGGAAGACACAAAAGGAGGGTCAAAATTAGGACTTTGGCGACCTGCCAGAATGAGGAAGCAATGAATCTTCTAGACCAAACAGACAGGAATAGTGGAGGGGATATGAGAGCCCTGAGCTACAGGAAACTGGAGCAGCAAGTCACATGGATAAGGTGTTGATGTCCTGACAGTGGGTGAAAGGACACTAGTGTTTTGAGCAAAGCCCGCAGAGGGCACGCCGCAGTCACAGGAAGTCATGATGGAGCCTGACAAGTAGAAACAGCACAGCAAGCATGGAAGAATGGCACCACCGGGCTGTCGACTGGAAATTGGGTGCTGAAATTAGAATTCAAAATCAGGCTTCATTACATGAATCAGGACCAGGACTGGTTGCCAGTACACATGAATGAGAGTTAAGTGGGGTGAGCAACCACTGCGCTATGCACCAGTCACAGGAGCTCCAACCTGGCATTCTCTAAAGTGAGGTTCAGTGAAGCAGTGTTGTTTCCCCATTTACAGCTCATGGTTACTGATGACAATTATGAAGATTATTAGAGACATACAAGGAGGAGGTCCCTTTCAGGGGTGGATGAAATTCCTGCATCCTAATCATTTATAACTCCATTGTGTAAAACAAGGCTACCATACACACAGGTTTCAGTAAGTACAATTAAACAGTAACCAGATGTGCAGGTCTTGATAGCAGTAGAGGGGTCAGAAGACAGAGACCAGCAATGACTAAAGTGGTGGACTTAGACCTCTTCCAAAACTGCCTTGCAGCTATTCACTTGCTCATGCATCCAATAAATAATACTTTAGACAGGCATTCTTTCTGATGCAAGGAATATATATTAAACTAAAACTTTCATGTTCATTCACCTAAGGGAAATTACTGTGCAGTGTCACAAGTATTCAGTATGTATATATGAATGTGAAAGTATACATACACACACACTTATGTTTTAATTGAAAGATAAGAGAAATATTAGAGAAGAAAATGAAAAACTAAGTATGGTGGGAAAAATAATTTGAACATAGAGGCAATCCCATTAAAAACCAGAAACAATCTTTTCAAATGCTCAGGAAGTTGTTTTACAAAATGCTTTCATGGGGATAATTAATTGAAAATACCTACTCCATACCTCAAAATGATTATTTTCAGTACATTATTCCAAGTTGGGAATATAGGGAGAGTATCTGGATTACAAGATTTCAGCCTGTTATGTACACTATCTGGGTGGAGTGACAAGCCAAGAAAGGTCATTAAATCATCTGCATATATGCATTTATCAAATTAGTTAAACCTTAAAAATCTTTTATTTATTATTTCTATTAAAATTTTTTTAAAGATTTATTTATTTATGCATACAAGAGCTGGGGTGTAGGCCAAAGGTGTGGGATGGTGAGAGGATTCACCAGACAGAGTGGGGAGCAGAACAGACAGATTGACTGAGATACATTGCTGAGGGGAGCAGCAGGCGAGACAGGAGAGGTCTGCTTAGCCATGTGGGAATCTCCCTGGGCAGGGATCAAACTCGTGCTGCAGTGGCTGCAGATAGCTTCATAGGCTGCGACTTAACCCACTGTGCCACCAGGGAGGCCCTATTTTTCACACCCCCCTCTAGTTTTCCTACTGAATGCCTCAAACCTATGGTGAGCTATCAAGGTTTGTCTTTGTCTGACCCTTTGTTTAGTTTTACTGTTTCCACAGATAAGTGAAACCATTTGATATTTATCTTTATCCTTCTGATTTACTTCACTCAGCATCAACCCTTCCAGCTCCATCCTGTTGCTACAAATAGCACGAGTTTATCTTGTTTGATTGCTGACTAGTATTCCATCATGTATACATGCCACATCTTGATCCATTCATCTGTTTTGGAACATGTAGATTATTTACATATCATGGCTATTTTAAGTAGTACTGCAATAAACAAAAGTTTGCAGGTTTCCTTTGAAGTTAGTATTTTAGTGTTCCTCGGGTAGATTCCAAGGAGTCAAATAGTCAGGTCATATGGCAGATCCATTTCTGTGTCTTGAAGGAACCTCCATACAGCTACCATAGTAGCTGGACTATTTTACAGTCCCACCAGCAATATAAGGGTGCTCCTTTATCTCCGAGTCTTCATCAGCATGTGTTGTTTCTTTTCTTTTTTTTAAATATGGGTTATTCTCACGTGTGTGAGATGGCAGCACATTGTGGTTTTGATTTTGATTTCTCTAATAACAAGTGATGATGAACATTTTTTCATATTCCTGTTGGTCATTTCCATTTCTTCTTTGGAGACATGTCTATTTACCTCTTCTGGTCTTCTTTTGATTGGGTTGTCTGATTTGTATTTATTGAGTTGCGTGAGGTCTTTGTAGATTGGTGATATCAACCCTTTATCAGATGTATGATACTAGACTTACAAAAAGGGTCCTGCCTTCTTTTTCAGAAAAAGTTTAAGGATTAGTATTAGCTTTTTTAATGTCTGATAAAATTCACCATGAAGTCATATGATCCTGGACTTTTCCTTTTTGAAAGGTTTTTGACTATGATTCTCTCTCCTTATTTGTTATTAATCTGCTTAATTTTTCCATTTTTTTCTTATTTAAGTCTTGGTAGGTTTTGTTTCTAGACATGTATTAATTGTGTCTAGGCTGTCCAATTGTTTATGTTTAATTATTCACAATGGTATTTATTGATGTTTATGATTTTTTTTCTTTGTAGATAATATGCTCTTTTTCCTGTGAGCTTAAAAGTTTTATCTATATCATTAAAGTGGTTGAACAATTTTATATGATATACCTGAGTGCTCAATTTATTTTTTATACTTTCTTCTCATTGCTCCTGGCTGAAACTTCCAGATCATGTTCAAGTCTTAGTACATTTTCAGCTTAGGAAAACTGTCTTCTATTATTTCTTTAATCACTGATACTTCCCTCAAACTCATTGGTTCTCTCTTTGAAACTCTACTTGAACAATATGCCTCATGCCTCTTTATTTATTCTCTGATAATAGTTATCTCTATTTTTTCTGTTTTTATTTAACTCTTTTTATTCATCTAGGTTATTAATCTGAGTCCTAACAATGCCTCATATCCTCTTTCAACTCACATAATGAACATTAATTAAAAAATCACAGATCAGCTCTGAAAACATAGTTTTGTGCTGCACTTAGAATCCTTATCAACCCCATTTTTTTGTTTACATTTTATCTGACTCACGACAAGTTTTGTTTACTAGGTATTTGTTTTCAACTTCTGCCTTAACTTTCTCTTTCTATAATTAGTATTCCCGTTCAGATAGATTGAGGATATTTTATTTTGTTTATATATAGTAGACCTCATATATTTTATTTTTGTTGTTCCTTAACTCTCTTGAATCCTAAAAACTCTGGAAGGCACATGCATCATTATTACTTTGGGTTTTCTATGTAGTAAGAAATCTGCCCATCTCCTATTGACACACTGGGAAGGCACTGATGATGTCAGATCTGTTTTTTTACCTCAAAGACTCAGCCCCCTCATGCTTAGAGTTTCATTATGGAACCCTGTACATGGATGTCCACCCAACCCTGGAGACATTTTTTTCCCTTAGAAACTGCTACTTTTAGATCTTTGCTGTAAGTGCTCTCTAAGTAGAGAAAGCTTTGCATCATTAGTTAACTCAGCAGGGACCCTGACACAGTGAAATGTCTTATTTAATCCCAGGTATCCAAAGTCTTCAGTGACTTTGTCTCAAGAGAAACAAAAGGTTTGGAGCAGGATAGGAAAGAAAGCTCTATTATAGATAACTTTTCTCAGAATTTTCACCTTTCAAATCCATGACAACACTCCCTTTTAACTCTCTCTCTCTCTCTCTCTCTCTCTCTCGCTCTCAAAGAAGATAACAATTGTCATCACAGATATGGAGACATTGGAGATCTCATTTACTGCTGATTTAAATATAAAATGGTATAGCCAAACAGTCTGGCAGTTCCTCAAAAGGATAAATATAGCGTTATCCAATGACCTTTTAGTTATACTCCTTGGTATATATCCAAGAGAAATGAAAACATACGTCCATATAAAAACCCACACAACAAAATTCCTAATAACATGGCTTATAATAGCATAATGGTTTAAATAACTGAAATGTTCACCAGGTTGTGCATTATCAAATAAAACATGGTATATATATCAATACAATTGAACATTATTTGAAAATAAGAAGCAAAAAATTGCTGATACAGCTACATGGTTGAACCTAGTAAATATAAGTGAAAAAAATCAGCTATAAAACACCACGTATTTCATCATTCTATTTATATGAAATATCCAGAACAGACAAATCTCTAAGGACAAGAAATAGATTAGTGTTTACTGGAACTGGTGAAAACTGGGAACAAATGGAAGGTGGGATGATAGCTAAAGGGTAGAGCACTTCTTTTTAGGGAGAGGACAATAATCTATAATTGATTGTAATGATAGTTATACAACTCACTGGATGTACTGAAAATCATTAAATTGTACATCTTAAATGAGTGAATTGTATGGTATGTGAACTATGTCTTAATAAAACTGTTAATAAAAATACTAAAAATAAAATTAATTGGCTATAAAATGGTTAGAACTAATACTTGCTGATTATAGTAGTAGCAACATTTTCATTTTCTACTCTTCAGCTTCCCATTCCGTGTATATACTATAAATTGAAAATCCATTTTACTGTTCATAGACATTTGGTCTCTTACAACAGGACTATTCTGAAAATGCTATGCATATCCCTGGCTGCAAATGAAATTAGTGCATTATGGGTTATATGCATCTTTAATTTTTCCTGGTGTTACTGAGACATCTCCATAAAAGGGGAAGGTACCATCATCACCTTTCTCACTTAACAAAGGGCAGAATTGGGTGGTCAGGTGGAGCTGTATAACATGAAAGGCAGCTGGATTCTGGGGGAGAAGAAAGCTCTTGCTTCTGCCACCAAACTTGCACACTGGTACTGTTGGGAAGGAGATATGGAAGGAGACACGTGGTGGAGAGACATGTAGAGACACTTGGAAGAAATGTGAGTAAGAGACGTGGGGAGGCTGACAATAGCAGCTATTCTCTTGATGTGGCAACATCTTTTGTCCCAGCTTTCTGGATCCTGATTCAGAATCCCTTTCCTATGGTTCCCTGCCAGAAGATACCACAGACTTTTGGCAAGTTTCCAGGCCTGAGTGACCTGAAATGCTTGGCTAGGCATTTTCCCATGAGGGTATGGGTAACTTTGAGTGACTTATTAGCAAAAATATTCTCTCTTGTTTTCCTTCATTAATTCTATTATTTTTTTTTTCACACTAAGGGTCTCTTGCCTTTTTGCACACTGATGGCCAGACCCTTTAGAATGTGGGGATCTCAGACTGTTCCTTGGTACCATAATAACACTGCTACTACCAAAAAATTTTATTATATTTACATAGAACTAATCTTAAAATAATGACATTGAAATCATGTTTTTATTACACTCTTAGAACATACATGTTCCTCAATTTGGAACTCTGACATGCGTCAAAACCTGAAAAACTGATATAATGGTGAAAAATGAGAACTAACGTAAACACTAAAGGTACTAAGAAATTTATTGTTCTTGACTATATGAGTGCTCAGCTAGTTATACCTGCAGCTTTAGACAAGCAGAGTTAGATCTCAAGAGAACCAGTGAATACTTTATGATGAGGAAGTGCATGCTGAGAAAAGCAAACTTTTTATAATTTAGATTATGAAGAGAAATAAAAATCAAATGGAGTTTTGAGAAGCAGAAGAGGTTGAGAGTTTTTTAATTAGATTCTGGCATTAAATTTAATTATGGCATAAAGATAAAGAAAAAAGGAATGGAGAGAGAAGGAATGGGAAGAGAAAACAAGAATTGGGAAATTTCAATGATTCAGAGACATAAAAATTAGTTATTCATTACAAAGTCTTGGAAGTTCCTTCTATAAGCAATGAAGAATTATTAGGGTTTCTTGAGTGAGAGAATAGTGGCAAAAGAGTAACTTAATCAAACCTCCTTAATAGGGGGCAGGAAGGAATGCTATATTCTGTGTATGTTGAAATTTGTGCATATAGCTATATGTGTGTTCATGATTACATACATCTATGGTTTACATTTATTTTCATTTTTTATCAAAAAACTTTATTTTTTATCTGAATTTTGTTTATTTTTTATATATTATATTACATTTATTCATTTTCTTACATCATTGTTAATTTTTGGACAGTATTGGATTTCTCTCTTCCATAGCAGATGTGCACCATTACCATAGTCCCTTTGCACTTCCCTCCACTGTTTTGACCCATCTCTGTCCTCCTCCCTTGCTGTATGCCTCAGATCCATGGTCAGCTTACAATTTTGTCTTTTTCCTGACCTTTTGTTCAGTTTCTCTACATTACACTTGTAAGTGAAAGCATCTGGTATTTATCTTTTTCTACTGACTTATTTCACTTAGGATAATTTCTTTTGGCTCCATCCATGTTGCCACAAATGGCATGAGTTTATCCTTCTTGATACTGAGTAGTATTTCATTGTGTATATATACCACATCTTGTTGATTCACTCATCTCTTTTGGGGCATTTGGGTTGTTTCCATACCTGAGTTAGTGTAAATAGTGCTGCAATAAACATAGCAGTGCCGGTTTCCTTTCAAATTAGTGCTTTTTGTTCTTTGGGTAGAATCTAAAAATTATTTAATGTAATTTACCACATGGACAAAGAGAAAAATAAAAATCATATGATCTTATCAATAGATGTCAAGAATGCATTTGATAAAGTTCAACATCTATTCATGATGAAGGCCCTTAAGAAACTTGGGATAAAGGGAAAATATCTTAACATGATGAGAGTCATATATGACAAACCCACAGCTAACTTCATTCTCAATGATGAAAAACCAAAAGCCTTCCCATTAAGATCTGGAACAAGACAAGAACTTCCATTCACCACTGTTTCTCTATGGTTTAAATTTAAAATGAGGTCTAATGGAGGATATGCCTTGGGTTTCATCCTTCTGGGTTCACAAGATAATTCACGCAAAAAAACAAAACAAAACAACAACAACAACAAAAAAAAAACCCAGAAGTACGATAACTTGAAAAGTTTTATTGCCTTTCAAATTGGAAAAGATCGAATTAATTATGTCAACCATCACAAAATTTCTTTGTGTTTATGGAGGAACTGACACAATATCATAAGTCTCCTTAAACTTAGATGGTTGCTAGTAAATTTTAGCTCAGCGTGAACAAAGGGTGTGTGAACAGACTAACTCATATATCCATGTTAACTGAAAATAAAGTGTCAGTAATAGACAGTTTATTAGAGGATCAAAGTGAGGATTAAAATCCAGGAAGCCTTCGAACAGATTTACTTTGTGAGGGCTGTTTTCCAGTAAACACGTTTGTATTTAGTTTATATTTGTAAAAACAGTGATTCATTGGCATTAATAATGTAATTATTCCTGATAGGAGGGACATTTACAACAGCGCTAAATTGTCCTGACCTAAAAATATGCTGATGTGAGAAAAAAGGCAGTTCAGGATTTAGTTTTTTCCCTGCTAATGAGCGCACTCAGAGATGCACCCATTGTTAAATATATGTGTTTTTTTAATCTGAAAAGACTGATTCTACCTTTAGTCAGCAGATTCCTGCCTGTTAAGATGACTTTGCTCTCTTACCCAGGGGCTGAGACCCCAGAAAATTTTAAAATACGTTTACATTTACTACACATACATACCTACCCAAACAAAACACAGTCTTGCTCAAATTGCTTCATATAAAGTTAGTGATTTGGGGGCCTCCCTGGTGGCCCAGCAGTTGAACGCTGCGCTGTGGAGCTGTCGGCAGAAAGTTCGATACCCAGCTGGGGAGAATCCCACATGGTGCGGAAGACCTCTCCTGCCTCGCCCGCTGCTCCCCTCAGCAGTGTATTTCTGATCTGCCTATTCTGCTCCCCACTCTGTCTCTGGTGAACCCTCTCACCGCCCCACATCTCTGGCCTGTACCCCAGCTTATATGTATAAATAAATAAATCTTTAAAAAAAAAAGTTAGTAATTTGGAAATTTCTGAAAAGCAGTGACACATTTGCCCCATAACTGGTGGAATAACAGAACAAGCTAGCTCACATTGGAAAATAAGTGAAACCAACCCACATCAAAAGAACATATGAACTTTAACTGAAAGGATATAAAATTTCATCAGAATAAACATTATACACCTACACACAAAGATAAAGGAAAATTAAGCCAAGAGCTCATTATTTTTCAGCCCTGTGATTTAAAAGCAAATTCTGAAATTCTCAGCCTAAAACCCCCCATGGGTTTCCCTATTGGAATAAAACAAATGGTAATAGCCTGCATTATTTTTGTCCTTGGAAGATGGAAGTGAGGAAAATCTTAATGAGACTTAATTGTGGGTGATGACAGTGAGAGGTGAGTAGCAGAGACCTTGTGTGTGAAGTCGCTCCTCAGGCTGGATAACCTATGTGTGAGAGCTAAAATCGAAAAGACTATTTTTGTTTATTCTTGACAGTTAATTAGAAAAAGAAGTACATCTTGTTTTAAAGCTACATAACTAAAAAATCTGTCTAGTTAATGGTGGGGGTAGAATGGGGGGAATCATACCAGTTAAGATGAATAGAGACTCATCAGTATCTTTCGCTTTCAAATTCTGGAAGAAGAGGTCAAAATCTTCCAATGTTCCTTTGAAATGTCAAAACGCAACATTAATAATACTGGCCTCACGCAGGCAGCTCCGAATACAAAAAGAGCCTAGAAATCTGCCAGTCAGGTTTACTTCTGTCTCATTGAATCAGTGTGCATAAGGGCAGGCAAAGCTTCTTTGTTGGGAAAGGAGGATGAAATTTAAAATATCTTCACTTATTTAAACTAACTGAAGGAGGAAAGTCATGTGAATTAGTGATTAGTGTAAATTATTGAACAATCTTTTGAAATTTTTATTCCAGAATGTCTATACACACTGAGGGTTATGTGGGAACTAAAAGACATATTCTTTTATGAATCAGGCTCATGGACTTACTGGGGATATATTTTAAAGAATGTGTTCTATTACATTAAAATAAATATCACAGCATGGGCTTATGCAGTGGATGGCTGTCCTTTGGAGACCAAGTTTATAAATGAACAAATAATAGCTATTTTCTGGAATGTATCAATTGAGTATTTGTTGATTGGAACAAACCATAAGCTTCTCCAGACATAAAAAAAAGTATTTTCCCAATCCTGAGAGATTTGTAAATGTTATGAACTAAATTGTGTTACCACAAAATTCTTATGTTGAAGTCTTAACTCTCTATACTTCAGAATGTGTCTGAATTTGGAGATAGTATCTTTGAAGAGTTAATTAAATTAAAATGAGATACTGGGGTTGGCTCTTAATCCTATCATTACTCCCATATGAATGGAGTCTTCATAAGCAGAGGAAGTAGACATAGACACACACAGAGGAAGATTTCAGGAAGAAGACAATGTAATAGAAGTTTTAAGTGAGGATTACTGAACAGCTCAAGAATATTGTGAAATTAAAAATTCTAAACCATCAAAATATTAAAATTGCAAGACATGTGAAACAACAGTGTATTTTGAATGTCTCTGTCATAGTGGTGGTGAATAAAGGCAAAAATAGATTCTAAGGTTCAAACACACATCTAACTCAAACCACATTCTTCCCTATCTGGGAATCTGTGCTTTGGTTAAGCTTGCCTGGTGATTTAATGAGACTAGTTAGCAGACAAAATTTCAGGAACAAGATTTGAAGGATTGTTCCAGCAGTTAGAAGTAAGCAACATACTGCATGTTGGTACCAGTATCCTTATTCATATTACCTATATTTTCTAGAGCTACTCTAGAGAATTGGATGTAAAGGCACTTCCTTTGCCTTAATTCTAGTCCATTAGGTAGAACTTCATTCAATATAATAATAAAAAAAAAAAGTTTTTAGAGATCCATTCTGAAGATGCCAGGCACTTACTTGGACTTTGATTTTCTTATGAAAAATGAGTTGTTTTAAGTGACCTACATATCATTCACAGTTTCAAATTTAAATGAATTTACAGAGTATCATAGGTTATATTTGAGAATAATATTTAGAGAAATTGCAGAATTCTCTTCAAGAAATAATCAGAAGCTCAT
Organism: Scalopus aquaticus; assembly: GCA_004024925.1. Classification (NCBI taxonomy): domain Eukaryota; kingdom Metazoa; phylum Chordata; class Mammalia; order Eulipotyphla; family Talpidae; genus Scalopus; species Scalopus aquaticus. The sequence goes on along the minus strand of PVIJ01010961.1, from coordinate 25,830 downwards.
CATCTAAACAACCTGACATACGTGTCTGGATGGGAGACAGGAGGCACAGTATTAATTCCCCAAGTCCCTCCTGTTCCAATAATGCTTTGTTCACCCCAGACACATAATAAATACATGTATTTTTAAATAAGGTAGTGAGTCTATAAAAACAATGTTCCTTGGCAACATTGGGAAATAGATAAAATCAAATCAGAAATGAAATAACTTACTGCTGCTATAGGCTGGTAACTACTGACAGAGGTCAAATCTTAAATTTGAATAGAATAAATAAATGAATTGAAACATATTTCTCAGAAGGCTTGCTGAAAACAAAATAGGAAGGAAACAGTGACAAGGGGAACAAGAGGGCAGAATGAATAAAAAGTGGAGGTGAAGTTTTATGATAATTTTATAGTTACAGAGTCATCAAATTTCAGGTTTGGCAAAAATGCCAAAGGACATTACTGCCAATCACACATCTGATACTTAAAAATCCCTAATTTTGCTTCCCTCCAGTAAGATGACTCAGTCCTTCTGAAGACTCTACTTTTCCTCCTTGGAAATTTCTAATCATAAAATGTGTCCTTTTATAGAGCTTTATCATATCTCCCTGACACTTCCTCACTTAGCACCCATTTTTCACACGGACCTATGTTAGCATAAGTTTTATCTCTTTTGAACATGTCAGGCACTACAGATTTTAAAATTTCCACCACGAGTATGTACAAGTGCACACTCCCAGAATCTTCTACTTATCTAATAAGAAATCCATAATTTTTCAGATATTCTTCAATGATGTAGCAATTGATCACTGATTCCCCTCCTCTGAACTTCTATTAAGAGATCGAATTTGAGTAATCCTAACTGTTTGGTGACTTAGAATAGGGGTAAATTAATGTTATACTTGTTCCTAAAGTTTCAGTTGGATTACAGCTCCCTGACATCAATACAGAGCTTTTGATTTTCTGGATAGTTAAAGTAAATATACCATATTCTTTTTTTTTCCTAACTAATACCTAAAATTCTCAATAACAACATTTTGCATCTCAATAATAGCTATTCACACTCAAAAAACACTGAGTGCCTTATTTGTAGCTTAACTAAAAGCCCTTAAAATATAATTAATCTCACTGTCCAATACTGAAATTATGTAGGGCAGCCTTCAGCATCTATATAGACCTCATTAATGTTTATTCTACCATTTTATATGAAAAGATAATTCTCAGGAACAAAAAATAAAAAAGGAAAAATTAAATACAAGGTGAAAAGTTCTACTTTGACATCACTTTCCATGCATATTTCATGGATATAGGCCAGGTGGACCTCTATAATATGGAAGGTAGATGGGCAGTCTCTCTTGTTCCTCTGGCTTTGACTTGCAGGAGAGACATGGGAGGAGACAAGTGGAGGAGACAAGTGGAGGAGAGCCACTTGGAAGAGACTTGGAAAAGAGATACATGGATGGTCCTTGGCAGAGACAATGGCAGCCATTTTCTTCCTCTTATTGTGGATTACGTGGTTATTGTATTTTCTCTCTTTTCTTTCATCCCGGCTCTCTGGGACCTGCCCATCCCCTTTCTTGTGATTCCTTGCCAAAATTGCCTTAGTCTTGGGTCAAGGTCTAAGGACATCACTTGCCCCACTTTGGGCTGACCCTGTTTGCTAGCATTTACCCATAAGAGTATGGTTAATTTGGGGAGGTTTACTGGACAACAATTATTTGAAACCCTTGAAAATTTGTATTAATCCAAGAAATACATGTGTAGCATATTAACTGAATTTATTTGAGGCTACTAAATTTTGAATCAACTTTCTGAAAGAAAAATTTTATGGAGGGGGGGTGACTTCTGGCAGCGATTCAAGCTTACATATTCCTCAGAACATCTGATAATCATACTTGTGTCAGTAAATTCATCTTGATCATGTTCTTCTTTCCTAGTACTACCCTTAGCATCTTCTTCCACACCTATTTTTAATGACATTAGGTTTACAAAATTAGCATTTATTTTCTGATTAAGCTGTGCCTTCCCAAATTTGTTGTAATTGACAGCCTTAGCTATGGCTGAGATCTGCCCATAGTTATGTGTTTGAATCATCAGAATGGTAAAGGGGGACCCCAAGAGTATTAACAATTTCATGCACAGTAACTAAATAAAACAATGTAGTTATAGGACCTGTTATATCAGAAAGGACAAGAGGACCTGATTCTGATCTTACTGGCAGTGAGACCTCAGTGGGAACTGGGGGGTGGGGGGGTGGGGGAAGGGTTGGAAATAAAAGTTATATAAATCCCTTCAAATAGGGGCCTCCCTGGTGGCGCAGTGGTTGAGCACTGCGCTGTGACGCTCTCGGCAGTGCGCCATGCGAGTTGGATGCCCAGCTGGGGAGAATCCCACATGGTGCGGAAGACCTCTTCTGCCTCGCCCGCTGCTCCCCTCAGCAGTGTATTTCTGATCTGCCTGTTCTGCTCCCCACTCTGTCTCTGGTGAACCCTCTCGCCACCCCATGCCTCTGGCCTGTACCCCAGCTTGTATGTATAAATAAATAAATCTTTAAAATAAATAAATAAATAAATAAATAAATCCCTTCAAATAGTCTTACTCCGGTATTTAAACATATATTTCTTAAAATCAATTTTCTAGCTTTCATGTAGAAAATCTGACAAGAGTATGAGTTAAAATTGGATTATAATTCAGCAACCCAAAATGTTTACATCTTATTTTTGGCATATCAGCCAAAATATCAAGCAACAATTCAGGAGAAAAAAATTCTTTTGTTTTGTTTTATGATAATAATGGCAACAGATTTTTTAATTTATTTCAGCTTCTAGTTTGTGTCCAATAAAATTTTTAATATAAAATTTGAGAATTTCTCCAATAAAAACCTACTGAGATTATAATTGGAATTACATCAAATACATAGGTCAGTTTTGGAAGATTTGATATTTTGGCCATTTGAATCTGTCACACTGTGTACACGCTTCTTTGCTTAAGTTTTTCTTATTGATGTTTTATAGTTTATCATACAAATTAAAACATTTAATTTGCTAAATTCATACTTAACTAGGTCATCATTTGATGCAATTGTTATTTTCAAATTTCTACTTCCAACTATTCATTTACAGTATGTAGTGTATATATATAAATGTTCACACATACACACACCTCAACTATATCTTTGCTGAAATTGTTTATTAGATCTGGCAGCTCTTTTTATAGATACTTGAGGATTATCAATGTAGGCAATCACGTTTGTAAATAAAGATGTTTTTTTGTCCAATCAATAGACTTTTTTTTCTTGCATTATCACAGTGAATAGCACCTCCACAATTTGAATGAAGTGATACTCTCAGTTTGTTCCTCACCTTAAGAACAAGTCAGTCATTTGACATTACTGATGACATGAGCAAGAGCGTTTTGTGGTGATACCTTGAGAAAATTCCCTTTAATTCTTAGTTTGATAATATTGCTGTGTAAGAAATGCTGTTTGAAAAATGGGTTCTTGTTTTACCTCTATTGAGATGACTATGTGTTTACTCTGCTTTATATTGATGTGGAGAATTGTAGTAATTTTCAATTTTTTGGCTAGTCACGTGATTTCATATTAAAAAAGTCATTTGATTATGATATAATTTTTATATATTACTGGCTTCCATTTGCTAATATTTTGCTATTGAATTTGAGTTATATTCATGAATTTTCTTAAACTATTTTAAGAAGATAAAAAGGCAGATCTTAAATGTTAAGGAGTTCCCTCCTTTATAGTTACTGCAAGAATTTGTGTAGAATTGGTTCACCATTTCATTAAATTTTCTGTAAAATTTCTTAATGAAGTTACATGATCTTAAAGTTTATTTTTCTTGATGGAGCTTTATTTCAGGGAATCTATTTCAACCAAGCTGGCAATGTATTGATTTAATGTTGACAGCATTTTTTTTTTTACTTTCCTCAGATTGTTTCAAATAGGATTTTTTTTAAAGATTTATTTATATATACATACAATCTGGGGTACAGGTCAGAGGCGTGGGGCGGCGAGAAGGTTCAACAGAGACAGAGTGGGGAGCAGACCAGGCAGATCAGAAATACACTGCTGAGGGGAGCAGTGGGCGAGGCAGGAGAGGTCTGCCGCACCATGTGGGATTCTCCCCGGCTGGGCGTCGAACTTGCATCTCGGGCTGCCGACAGCTCCACAGTGCAGCGCTCAATCACTGTGCCACCAGGGAGGCCCGACAGCATTTCTTTTTAAGTCTGTAAGATCTCTGTTAATAGTCATTTATACTTGATAATGCTCATCTCTGGCTTTTTTTCTTTTTTTACCTGATTATTGTATAAAGTTTTTATTTTATTTCTCTTTCTCCCATTTCCTTTCTTTGGTAGCAACTAATTTTTCATCTTAGCATTTACCTTATCTGTTTTACTTTTGTTCATTTTTTAAATTTTTTCTCATTTGCTAAGGCACATACTTAAAATATTGTCATAAGAACTTTCTTGTACTTAATATAAACATTTACTGGTATAACTTTTCCTGTAGGTGCTATTTTAGCCATACTTCACAATTTTTTTGAGGTAACATTGGTTTAAAACATATTATATGCTTTTGAGACACAGCCTCATACCCTTTGATGTATGTTTCCACACCACACCCACCACCATGAAGGCACTGAGGTCTTTCTCCATGACCCATTAAGTCTCCTCTCCCCTCTTTGGTAGCCTTAATTCTACAGTCAGATTTCTCGGATTTGTTATTGATTTGGTTTATCTGATCCTTTGTTCTACACCACCTGGTATTTGTCTTTCTCCTCTGATTTCACTTAGCATAATCCCTTCCAGTTTCATCCATGTTGTAACAGATGTCAAGAGTTCATCATTTTTTAAAACTAAGTGATATTCCATCATGTCTATATACTCTAAATATTTTTATACAATGAGATTTGATTTATGATTTATGTGATTGACACATTTTCTGGAGTTCCAGTTCTTAGTTAGAGGGAGTTAGAAAATTACTTTCTTTTCACTGAATATATGTAGGTATATATGTACATACAAATATATAATGTTAAAGCAGTTTTTGAGAATAGTACATTAAATGGTAGCAGAACTTTTGAGAAAGAAGAATTCAAGTATTATAGAGCTGGTGATGAGTTAAATATATCTTATTCTTTAAGCATGCCTGCTGGATAGAAATATTACTCTCCCTGTGAGTTTCTCCTACTGTAGTCTTCTGTTGGAATGTTCTCAACTGTCCCCACTGGGATGTTTGGTATATGGTTTATAAAATAATAGAGAATAAACAGGAACTTTTCAAACTCTTAGCATTGGGATTTACCTGCATCATTTCTGAGTCAGTAATAGCAGATTTGTCCTGGATCATTGTCTGTGCTGATAGGCACTTCTGAGTTTCAGACTGTATTAAAATCAAACTTAGGATTATAATTAGATTTATTGTTTGCTCATATATATTGTTAATTTTCCTTACAAGAATTATTAGCAGTTTAGTCATTGTAATTTCAAAATCCCTCTTATAGTCCTAATATCTAGTCGTCTCTGAATCTGATTTTGTTGGTGGCTCTGTCTCTTAATTAATTGAATGATGATTTTTTCCCTTGATTTTCTGTTTTTTTTTTTTTTTTTTGTCATCATTGCAGTATGATTGAGATCAAAAGTATTTTTTAAGAGAAATGAAGTGCTTCTTCTTCACCATGCTGTGAATATGAGTAGTTGAATAAATCCAGGCAGGGGATGACTGGGATTTAGGTGTTGCTATTGCTACGGCTTCCTTCAATTGATAAAAAGATTTAAATTTCTCTTTCAGATGACTAGTGCTTAGCACTTTTGTTGCATTATGGAGAGGTTTTTATCAGAGTTAGTTCTCCATTCTCAGCTGTTAACCAGCCTCATATGCTTCTGCCACTGGAAAAACCAAATAACTTTTTGCATGCTTTTCTAACTCCCCCAGAAGTAAACTGCTGCTGGTATTTTTTTGCTAATTCAAGCACATGGAAGGGAGATTCTCTGTTATTCTGGTTCAGTCTTTATCTTAGAGAGGTCCTATGACACCTCAGGATGAGGCTTTTTCAGAGCTGCAGACTTTCTTTTCCTTCCTTTCCCATGAACGTAAATCTGCCTTATATCTGCAATTAGTCTTTAGTGATAGTTTCCTATTCTTCTCCCAGAAGTAAGAGAACTCTTTTTGGTTTCAGAAGAGGTTCAGAAGAGAATCAGCACATAGGAACTACTTTTGAATGGAGATAGCCCCACCACCACCACCCCCAGCAGTAGAGACTCTGCCTTTTACCTTCTGCTTTTTGTGAGTTATGGTCTTTGCTGACTCCAGTGCCTTTAGATTTTTGCTTCATAGGAGAAATAAGGGCCTACCAAACTATATAACTCAGGTGAACAGTGATTGTATGCATATAATCACAGAGGCTCTCTCTAGTCTCCTGTTCTACCCACAGTCTTTCCTGTAAGCACCCAGAGAAGACAGGAAAACACTTGTGAATCAGTGCAAGGTCCCTTTAGTCAGGAAGCCCCATATATTTTAGCCTGACATGCTAGCCTACACTTGACTTTTAGCAGTTCTTTTCAAGTTAAATGCATTAATTTTTTACCTGCTCATATTATATCTGGCAAAATGTCTCTTCTCCTTGCATAATGCCACAGATGAGAGGCTACGCATATTCCCTATCTCCTGGGAGAGTCCAATCACACTTTAAATCTCAGCTCACATGATAGCTTTGTCATCTCAATACTGTGATGAGCTTTTAAAACTTTGTAATTTTTTACTTTAATCATTTACTTTAATCATTTTTTCTAATTGTTATGAGTTTCATTTTTTGTACTCTGTACATCCTAAATGAAAGAAGACCCTTGCCTTCATTTTTAACATTGTTTATGCCCAAAATGTGTTATATCTCTTCTTACTTTTCCATGTATACAGACTCTGAGTGTAGACAAACAGATATCTAGATAGATAGACAGATAGATAGATGATAGATATATTTTTTTTCTTTCTCTGGAATTGGAATGTGTTGGCTGTACGGATCCTTTTTCAGTTAGCATTTATGGTTTATATATTTGTGTTTTATTTGCATGTGTGATTTCAACACAGACATAGACTATAGATTCTTTGAAAACAGAAGCTATTTATAACTTTTATAACCCTCCCTATAGCCATTTGGAATAGCAGTAGGCCCATAGTCATAGCATTGAATTAGTGTTGATTTCTGGACTACGCTCATCACAGTAGGCATCGTGGCCAATATTTCCCTTTCTCTCTCTCTCATCAGGCTGAATTAAATTTCAAATACAACTGAGTGGGGGTATGGGAACTGTGCCCTGTCCCTTATTGTGGGCAATGGTTTGGGGATGTGTTGGGAACAGAGGATTAGTTTCTTGCCATGCTAGTAGCTCAGGGCCTGGATTAGGGCTCTGTGAGTAACTTTGCTGAGGTAATATATTCTACCACAGCTTACGGACACCTGGTTCAGCACTGTTATCTGTAGATGGAATCGAGACATAATTCTTTTCGGTATCCACTGAAAATAGCAAATTCAGATGATGAGCTAAGGGTTGACCACGTGGTATGTGTACCTCACTAACTCAGAGCTGGAGTCAAATGAATAAATTTACTTAAAAAGATCACTAAGACGTTTATGTGCCAACCTAGAGAATGTAACAGGTCTCTGAAAGTTGGAGGCCAACTTTCAGGCTCTCCAAGTTAATGTTCCTATTGAAGAACATTTTTAGCTTTAAACCATCAAATTCAAATAATTAGAAATGAGAATATCTGTATTTTTGCAATTCATTTTTCATAAATATGTGTGAGTGTGTGTGTGTGTGTGTGTGTGTGTAAGAGAGAGAGAGGGGGAGAGAATTTGAGGAAAAAATAACAAATAACAATAAAGTTGTTATTGTTAATAAATAACAACAATAAAGTTGCATTTGTTTCAAATTAGGGCCTCAATTAATGTATCTCAAATTGCCTTAAGACAGTGCCAGAAAAAAATGAATGTGAAAGGGATGCATCCTACCTTTTATTTCAATTGTGTGACAGAAGTCTTGCAAAGTTGAAAAGCTGCTAATTTAGTAGTCAACAGTGTCAAATAAAATTTCTAAACTGTATGTCTATAAAAGAACATCTTAGCAATAAGGCACAGCAAATATGCTTCGAAACAGTGCAGTCAGCAAATCTGTTTCAGGTTTTGAAATATCTAGCAATGACATTTATTAGAAAGAAACTATAATATATCAGTGAAATAAAAAGCTGTCTCTTCATCAGCATTGCTTTATTATAGGCACTAATTTTGTACAAAATCCTTTAGGTTCTTTGCAAAACACCTGCTGAACTTAAAGAAATATGGTGAGTGCTTGCACAGAGACAGATGCAGCTTAATCACATAATACTGAATTTGACTTTGTGGTGCTTAACAATAAACGAACTGAGCATACTAGTACAGAAGGCTTAAATCTTTCTCAAATTTGTATAAAGTTTTCAATGAATATTGTGTTTGTGCTGATTCTTTCTTCATCAAGTTTGAGGATATAAACAAATAGCAATTATAAGAATCCCATTAAGACTGAATTTTTAAATTAAATTAAATCGCATCAAAGACTATGGTCTGAAATTGCACTCCCTTCTCCCACCTCCCCTCCTCCCACCTATTTCAATTTTCTTAGCTGGCTGATTTCTGGCTACTTCTCTCTTTGTAGTTTCCATCCATGCATCCATCCATTCATCCATTCATCATAACCTGTTTATTCTATCAGATTACTTGAAAATTTCATGTTATAGATGAATCTGCTTCAAGGTCAGATATGATGGCATTATGGCTCAGTAAAAGATGGAAATAGAATAAGAAAGACCATTTTCTCATTCTCTCTTCTGCTGCACATGATTAGTTTTATATGTTGATTGATTTTTGGTGGTAGGTTAAGTCGATTTCAATGAATTTCACTCACCTAGTGTTGACCAGATTAAGATCCAAAATTGTTTACCCATATCACTTCTTCTCCTCTCTTCCCCATTGTCCAGTTCATATGTTAAGATATTTTATTTGCACATATATGATATAGTCTCTACATGTGCCTACATGTATTCACATTCCCCAGTGAATTAACAATTCCTTCTTCATTGATTCTTATTTGCATTGTAATGTTAAATAATGGTACTTTAATTTTACTTCTTCAGATAAGCTGTGTGCTTGAGAAAACCATAAAACAATGAAACCTCATGAATATTTATATCAATGACTACACAGCATTATAGTCATAATCTCTGGAACTAGTTCTCACCAGTTCAGAATTAATTACCAAGTTCAGTTTTAATTGCATTCTTCTAAATTACAACCCCCCCCCCCAAAAAAAAAAAAGACTATAATGAATTATCTGGTAAGTACTTTACTGGGACTAATGCATCTAGGAGAGCTTCCTAAAATCCCATTCTTAACGTCTAATAACGAAACGAAGGCATGTGATCCCAAACCAGCTCTCTAATCCTTGTTATCCAATGTATTAGACATTTGTGGCTGCTTCTTGGGGTTTAGTATATTTCATTTTCACTCAAGATTCAGTAAGAATTTAATTGAGTTTGGGGAACTTTTTATTAAAAATTAAACCCTAAACACTCTTTGTTTTGCTTTCTTATGCTTGTGATTCTAAAATAGCATGCAGAGAGTACTATTTGGTGGGACAATCTGTGGAGAACAGTTGCCCATTTATTAAAAAAAAATTGAAAGACATATTTTGGGCTAAGAAATAAAGACAGCTAAAAGTATTGGTATACTTCTCTTAAAGTAAATGAAATCCATCTAGAAACTCTCTAGTCAGAATGCTACATCATAGGAAAAATAAGAAAGAATAATATTCCTAAAATAAAATATAAAAATAATTGAAGGGATATAAAATTTTAACTATAAAGACTTTTAAAAACTTGATTAGTACAAATTTCATAAATGTGTTTCTGAAACACATTTATTTCATCAGACAATATATACTCTGAAATATTTTACTATGTTTTTAAAGGAAAACATTTGAAGGCCAGAACTGCATTTTTCTGTGATGGAAGGATAGCAGATGAAATTAGACAAGTGATAATTTGACAACATTTATTCCCAAGACTTCCCTTCATATACAATCATGATCTATTTATAGTTAAGAGAAGAGAGGACATAAGGAAGATGAGAAGGATAATTTCAACAGTAAATCTAAATTTTTAAATAGGGTATTACTGAAGTCACTATCTCCATTGACTTACCTAGCCAATATTCAACTTTCAGTTGAATCAACTTTTGGTGTAGATTTGATCTGGACCTTGTTTGAAGTCTGATCCCAGGAATATCAGGAAAAAGATGAGAAACTATGACATTTTCACAGTATTACTGGCTGACATAGGTTAGCAGAAAAAAAATAATGTAATTATGTATCCCCCCAAAAAACTTGAGAACAAAGAAAACAAGTAATAGCAATTTAAAGAATATAATACAATCTATAGGAAAATCTAAGAAAAGGGCTTGATTTTAAAAATTTGCTTCTGGTTTAAGCAGAGTCTCAGTAACCACAAGCTAAAAATAGTGTTTCAAGGTATTTATGAATACATAAAGCACACATAGACTCATAAATTCATGTGAAAGAAATGCCTCTGTCTTCAGGGCAAATTCTAGCAACAAAGACTTGTCCCAGTCTTTTGGGAAGTACCAGACATTTGGTTGGAAATACAGCTGTCTCACTGGTGTCTTTTCAGGGCCTACAACAATGCCTAAGACACAGAAGGTACTGAGTAGGTATTTGGTAGAGGAGTGTAGAAATAAGATGTTGAGAGTTGTTTTAACTCAGAAGATAGAAATACATTTTCTAGAAATCAGACAGAAGATAAATATTATCATACAAGTGCATTTAATTCCATCTGTCTCTCATTCCAGATTTGTTCCTGAAATGTTCATTATGTCTCTATTTCTTAGAAGAATTTAATGGAACCACTGACAATGACACGTTTCATCCCTTGCTTAATGAGTTCTCCCCATGGCTTCCTTATGGGGGGGTCTGCACATTCTGGGTTGTCCAAGAATTCATGTGGATAGCTATGCCAGCAGGGAAGCTTTTTCCTTCGACATTATTTATGTGGCAGCAATTTGGAGTCACAGATTAGATCTTTCAAGAAAATCTTTCTCCTTCTCTCTGGCCAACAAATGGTGACTTTGGTCTATTTGATCAATGTAACTCCATTTGAAGTCCGTTTAAGCAGTGTGAGCAACAAAAATGTCAGAGAATCAGATTAACATTTTGTATCCAGTCCTTTTTCTAAAAGGAGAAAATATCCCAATAGCATGATTCTCATCATCTGCTGCTAAATCCCTTTGCTGCCCAAATCAGGCACAAACAATAGCATCTGAGCTGTACAATTTACCTCTTTTAAAATAAAGTTTTAGAGTATACCACTGTTTTTTGACATATTTCTTCCATAATATATTTAGACACAGTGGAGCTCTAGTCATTATTAAACATCTTACAAATGTCCAATTAGGAATACATAACATATACCATATGACACAGCATGTGTTTTTATCACACTGTATTAGAAGCATCACTAAAGGAACAGGGTAAATGTGGCATGCTGTTTTTATAGTATAGTGACAACAAGGATCATTGACAGAACAAGGACTTACGTGTGTGTATGAATTGTTTTCTGTGGACCTTAAGGCAGACTTCTTATATTGAAACACTTTTATGATGATGATATCTTTTCATTGCCTATTACCTGCATCAAATTCTGATATTTCCCAAATGTGGAAACTGCTCCATGAGAAAATTGTCATACCTATCTTTAAATGAAAAAAGTGAGCACTTCCTACAGGTGTAGAGCAATTATGTACTGCTCAGAACTGATGGAAATGGCAATTCTTTTTTAGAAAGTGGGTTTTAAATGCAGAATTAGAAGATGCACAAAAGAATTCCAAATACTTCAAAAATAGGTGAGTATGAAAGATAAAAAGTTAACACTGGTGTTTTTTTCAGCAGATTCAGTTATTTTGCTAAATTTTAAATAAAATTTTAACTTATATGAAAAGTCTTAATTATGTTTTCCCAAAGAGTTTTGGTAGGCTACCTCATTTAAAAATTAGCATGCCTTTATTTATTTGTATATATTTACGTCTATAAGTAGTATTCACTTTTTTGTGTACAGTTCTATGAGATTTAACACATGCATAGATTCCTGTAACTACCACCACAGGTAGGATACAGAACAATTCCAAAGCCTACAGAATTTCACCTTGCTGACCTTTTGTAATCACCCCCGCAAATCCCCCCATATCCCTAACAAAATGATAGTCACTCTGGAAACAATTTGGCAGTTTCTCACATTTTCATTTGACCCATAAATTATTACTATATTTACAGAATTGTCTGGGATGAAAATGTGACTTTAACATATTGGATATTGATTTACCATAGAGTACACCACAGAACGAGCCCAAAAAGTGAAAAAGTTAACATTTTTCATGCTGATGAAGACTGGAATCTATAAAGAAAACCATCCTGCTGGTTATCCACTGTTGACACATACCTATAAGAAAGTGAATGATGAAAAAACTGGAGCTCAGAAGTCCGTGAAATCATCTTCTTTATATATTCTCTTATAGGGGCTATCTCTCATAACCTGGTGTCTTTAGCTTGAGTTCAATCCACATGTCACCTTATGTGGATATATGATTCCCCCTGCTCTATGTAATGCTCTTCCCTGATGCACGCCAGAACACTCACTCAGGATGAGTAAACTGGGCATTGATTTGGGGATAATAAACTCCTCTGCCCCATGCACACTCTATAGCTGTCCTCTTGGTTCCAACCATGAATCCAAACTCTTGTATCTTTGTTTTTATTTTTTTCTACACCCCTTTCTTTTCCTTTATTGTTGTTTGATCTTATTGTTCTATGTATATTTCTTATATAGAGTTGGAAGCTTACTTCTTGATATGTAAGAATCATATATGGTCTACTTCCTTGCACCTGAAAATCAAGTTTTCAGATGTTGTTGCCTCTAACTTTAGTTACATCCAGCAAGTTAGAGGCGAATAAAGAAAAACACCATTAAGAGACTTGCAACTACAAAATAAAGTATCTTCCATTAGAAGAGAGGTTGGACTGCGTGAACTCTAAGCCATTTTCCACATCTTAATGACCATTCCCGGAATAAAATAATCCATGCTAGGATATGTTAATTTGCTGACAGAATATGCTATGCCACCTCGCCATACCACTTGGCCTATAGACTGAACCCCAGTGAGTTTAACAAGCATTTAGATGCTTGTTAAAATCAAGCTTCTGGAAATTTAATTAATGATTGACTTGTCACTAATTTTATTTTATTTGAGACTCTGACTTTTCATTTGAGGGCAAATTATGCTCATCATTTGACAAAACCTCAGTTGTGGTTATCTGATACAGTCTTTTAAGTAGCACAATTTTCTGCTATGTCACATTGATATGACATTTACTTCTCCATGGCTTTGTGCCCTTAGACTTCGGCATTTCTACTTTTCACTGGATTCTTTCCACTTGATGTAGAGTCTATAATAGTTCAGGAAATTATGAATCAAAGGACAAAATGAATATATAGAGAATTTGGGTTAAATATCTAAATGTAACTTTAACGTGAGCATGAGCGTGAGCATGTGATAGCAAAGGACAGTTCCATCTCACACGGCCCACTGCTGTGAAATTTAAGTCATATATGGGTCCATGCAGGAGCTGACATTCAAAGACATGTGACCACATACACACAAACATACACACACAATTTATACTAAATGAAGATTTGATTAAAGCATTTTCTTTAAAATAAAGAAAAAATAAATATATCTTCTATAACTACTTCTATTCAATATTATCTCAGAAAGACTAACTAGTGCAGAAAGACAAGAAAAAAACTATGAGATCTGAAATAGAACAAACACAACTAAAATTATTTGAACAGGATATAATTGAGTACACAGAACAGCAAAGCAATCTATGCTAAATTATTGAATTGAAAAATATATACATATATAAACATTGCTAGAATCAAAGTTAATATTCTATAGTTGGTTGCATTTCTACATGACAGCAACAAGCACTAGGAAAATGTAATTAAAATGTAATTTGTTGTAATCAAATAAATTATAAAGTTTAGCAAATTATATGCAAGATCATCATAGAAATATGTTTAAGCCTTATAGAATGACATCAAAAAGAAACAAAAAGAAAAGGAAGGCATTGTCCCAATGAATGTGATGTGTGTTTGTATTCAAAAGCAGAAAAACCCTATGGGAGTATAATCACTTTTACTAGGAAAATGAAATTATAAAATCTGCCAATTTAGCAATGATACAATGAGTCCAAGAAGAAGGATATATACTCAGAGAAAACAGAGGCCTATACCTTGAAACATGCAAATAATGACAATTCTTCAATGTTAAGAAAAAAAAGGGACATAGCAGCTGGAGAGATATACCATATTCATAGACTGGAAGATTTACTATTTCAAATATTTCACTTACATATAGAAGAATAAAATCAATGCAGTCCCAAAGTTCCAATACTGTGTTGCATGGAATTTGACATATTGGTTCTAAAATTTACATGAATAAATAAAGATAAACAATAGCTAAATCATTCTGGAAAAATAGAAGTAAAAAAATGTGCTTTCCTAGGAATCAAATCTTAAAGATGTGGTATTTGAAACTATGACACTAACAGGTAAAAAAATAATATTTCAGTAAATCTGAGAAATGAAAATTCAGAACAGTGGAAAATGAGGAAATTATCAATAAATATGAACTAGCTATAGAAAACAATGAAATTTCCTGGCACTGATTCCAAAAGCCCATTTTCTATGAATTAGAGTTCTAAAAATTAAAATTGAAACCATAAATGAATTAGGATATAATATAAAGAGTGTGCCTTAGAAAATAGAAGAAATGATTTCTCATATAATATATACAAATATCACCCACAAAGGAAAATATTCATATATTGAATTACAAGCAAGATTATCTACTTATCAAAATGTATCTTAAAATTATGATTAAAAAATGCATTTCAAGTGTTGGAAGAATTAATAACACACATATACAAACTGGAAAAGAATTATGATCTAGGATATAAAAAGTAGTCCTACAAATCATAACTAAAACAAGTAACAATAAAATTGTAAAAAAAAAAAAAGTAAGCTCAGTAAAAAGAGAAATAGTAGATACATAAAGATAATTGTGTTAGGAAAAGCAAATTAATAACATAACATACCATTTCACACCTATATCACTGAACAAAAAAAAATTGAAGTCTGAATCAAGAATTTGGAAGAATTTGAAGGAACTAACTGAAAGTATATAGGTTAAAAACAGAAAATGATGTGACACCCTTTATATTGGTATTGTGTAAATTTGTATCATCACTTAAGAAAATTAACGAACTATCTAGTATATTTAAGATAACCTTACCCTATAAGCTTGAATTTTTACTTTATGTATATACTTAAAAAAAAAAAAAACCTGTATGTCAAAAGATACAACCTATAAAGTTCATAAGCAGCAGTTTAATAATAGTAAAACTTTGAAAAATTCAAATGTATCAATAGAAAATTGTGGTAATTTCCTATGATATGATACAATATTACAGCACAGAGTTGTAAAGGTGTAAAAAAAAAAAGAAGTGTAGCTACAGAATCACCATAGATATATATTGTAATATATTAACTTAAAAAAGAAAATTGGAATTAGATGTCTTTTTCTAAGCATGCTTGAAATGTTAAGAAGTACTGACGTGTGTGTGTGTGTGTGTGTTTTGAAACAAGTCTTACAAAGATAAGAAAGAGTTTCTCTCCTGATATTGTTTGATCTCTCTCTCCTCTCTCTTTCTCTTTCTCTCTCTCTCTCTCCTCCCTCCCTCCACCTATGCCTGGTCATAGGCTTCATTCTTCCCCCTCCCACTTCTGATAGGCCTATCGAGTTTCCAATACCATTCAGGGAGTCACTTGATGTCACAAAATGAGTAGCAAAAACATGACTAAGTTTCTGTACACATGTCAATATTTCTCAATATAAGTACCTTGCTAAAAGTTTTAGAATGACCCCTTATTCACAAAAAGTTTGGTGCATTCCACTCCTTTTAAAACAATAGCCAGCCCCATGGGCAACATGGGTGATTGCTTTAAACACCAACATTAGGTGATTGATCAGGAAGTTCCTTTTGAGCTGCAAGGATGAAAATCAAGCAAAATAGTATTCTGACTCTTAGATATAGAACAGGGAATTTGTTCTCACAAGTATTTTTTATTTGCAAGTGTTGGACAAGCAATACTCTCCAGCAGATAGACAGATTAACTCCCAGTGGTAGCTACAATTTTCTTAATGATAAAACCCTTTGGGGGCTGATTTATACATCATCTGTTTTTGGCACTGGAATCCTTTCTAAACATTTCAAAGGGTGTGCTACTACTAACACAACACCTGAAGCAATATT
The DNA here is from genome assembly GCA_004024925.1 of Scalopus aquaticus. Classification (NCBI taxonomy): domain Eukaryota; kingdom Metazoa; phylum Chordata; class Mammalia; order Eulipotyphla; family Talpidae; genus Scalopus; species Scalopus aquaticus. The sequence goes on along the minus strand of PVIJ01010961.1, from coordinate 9,358 downwards.
TTGTAATATCTAGTATTCATTATATTGAATTAAATGCAAGCCACAGTGATATGAATTGAGAAAACAAGCAACAAATATTTATTAAGCACTGTTTGAATGTTCAGACTAATTGTATATACCTACACAGAAATTGATGAAGAAAGCATTATAATCCTTCTAGGTAGAGAAAAAATGATCAATTTATGAATTATTCTAAATTGAGTTCTGAAGAGCTTGACACTAAGAAAGTGCACATGGCAAAGGAGGAGTGTGAATTAGTGATAACTATAATGAGAAAGTGGATGCTGAAGTGGGCCTTGAATGAAAGATTCTACAGATAGAAATGAAGAGGCCGAGAATAATGATATTTCAACAGGGAGAACATTATGAACAAGTGTGTGGAGGTAAGATGGCCTCAAATTATCTTGATCTGTTGCAGCTAACTCTATTGAACACCTCCCATATGCAAGGCACAATGAAGAATAAAAGAATGAGAACAGTTTTTGTTACCGAATATCTCTCCTCCTTAATAAATAGATAAGAAGTAATTATTCAAAGTTTAGAAATACAAGATAGGAATAGTGGTTTTATTGCTGCAATTCACAATCACTGGGGACTTATTAATAAAACCAGGTACATGGGGCTCACCCAGGAGTTTCTGATTTAAGGTCACTGCAACTGATTCAGAGTCTAGTTGAAAGGCTAACTATATAAAAATCTAGTTATAATGGTGTAGGCACTCAGAACAGACTTCCTCAAGATGCTTGGGACAAGCAAAAGCTACTTTTGCACACAGATTATTTTGAGCTGAGGTCAATTGAGGCCCTAGAAGCTCAGGAAAAACTATTATCTTAATTACCTTAGAGAACAAAGGTTGTGGAATCCAGATAATTGTAGGATTATCACCAGAAACGAATGACCTTTCTATCTGAGAAACCTAGCTAGATGGCAGGGCAAGCACATACTCACAGAGCATTTGAATCACTGTCACCTGAGTTCTCCTCCTCTCTCCTCAGTGCCCCAGACTCTTAACCATTCCTCAGTTTAGGAGGTATACCTCTTCTTCCTGACTGAAAGCAGAATCCTCTTAACTTATGTAGATCCCCCTATATACATAATTAAATGAATCATTTTCACCCACTAACCTATCCTATGCTGTTTTGATTATTAGACTAACCCAAAAAGAACCCCGAGGAATAGGGAAAATTTCTTCTCCACTACTATAATAGGAAAGCAACCTATGTGAATGGCAAAAGAAAGACATGAAATGCATGAGGGATAAAGGAATAAGTCTCCGTGGCTGATAGAAGTCCCACAACTTCTAAGTCATTAATTTAAATCTGATGACATAGGGAGAGTAATGATGCAGTTGTTAGGCAGTTAAAAGGTGGAGCTGATTTCAGGGGGTGGGCAATGAAAGATATATTCAGATATGTTAGCATTTGTGGAAACCAAATTTCTAGAATAGAGATTAGATGATACAATTCTTTAATAACTTTGTGGACACAGCATTAGAAAAGAGGAGGGGAAAATCCAGTATTAACCCCATGAGAGGGAATGAGCACAAAATCGAGAATTCTTGCTAAAGTTGGATGGAGACTTTGAAATTAGTTTAATGCAAGGAGGAATCAATAAAGGCAATCATGTACAATCAACATGTATGTGGATTTAAGTCTTGTGATTCAAAAACTTAAAACAGAGTTGAATTAGACCAGCTGGCAGCTTTAAACGCAACAACCTAGGTGCAAGAATGCTTTACTTCAAGGAGATTTCACTGAGGTGTCACTGACAGACAAAGCATTTTACAGCAAGTGAGGCAGGATTCAGAGTAAATCACAGCTGAAGGCAGAAGTGGGTGTAATATAAGCACAGCTTTATGTAGAAGTATAAGTGCTTCTACTTATATATATGCAGCATTGAAGAGACAAAAAAATTGCTTGAAGGTTTCCTGTCAGGCCACGCTCCCCTTTTCCCATTCAGAGGCAATTTACTTTGAGCTTCAGCTTGAAAAGAACATCTTGACATCGAGCAAAGGGGTTAACCTTTTAGGAAGCTTTTCAATATTTATACCTGAGAACACTTGATAAGTTTTCCCCTTTCAGGATAAATCCTACCTGTGCATGCAGGGGCCATGCATAACACTGTCTGGACTTACATCTGCATAAGCTCATAGATTTCCTTCTTTTTACCTTCTTTTTTAAAAAAGATTTATTTATTTATGCATACAAGCTGGGGTATAGGCCAGAGGTGTGGGATGGTGAGAGGATTCACCAGAGAGAGCGGGGAGCAGAACAGGACGACTGACTGAAATACACTACTGAGGGGAACAGGAGGGGAGACAGTAGAGGTCTGCTGCGCCATGTGGGAATCTTCCTGGCCATGTATCAACTCATGCTGCAGTGGCTCTGGACAGCTTCCTAGTGCTGTGCTTAACCCATTCATTGCACCACCAGGGAGGCCCCTTTTTACCTTCTGTTGTTAGGAAACTTATATGTGCTTCTGTTCCCATTCAAAGGGTTGGGGACTCAAATGAACAAACTTTGCTTGGAATTCATCAGTTTGGGAAGCATTAATAGCTCAACGTTGAGTCTTCTGCTCCAATAAAATAGCTTATCTTTCCATTTATTTAGAAATTTTAAAATTTCTCACAGAAATGTCTGATAGCTTTCAATATACAGGCTCTGAAAACTTTCACAGTCACCATCAATTAGTTCATATACGAATCTCACTAAAATGGTACTTTAAATCCTATTTCTGATTGTGCATTTTTGTGCATAGAAATAGTCAGTTTTCATAGACTGATCCTGTGTACTACAAATTTCCTAAATACATTTTGGGTAACTTAAGAGTCCATGGGATTTTCCTAATAGATGATCATATCATCTACAAATAAAGGGCTTTCTGGTTTTTCAATTCAAATATATTTCAATTATTTTACTGTGAGTTCAGCTGACTAAATTCTTTATTACATCAGAAAAAGTTGTAAAAATGGATACTCCTTCCTTGTTTCTATTCTTAGCTGTGAAGTAATTAGTCTTTCACCATCACACATGAAGTTGTACATTTTTCACAGATGTCCTCTACTAAGGTGGGGAAGCTCCCGTCTACTCACAATTGAAAGTTCCATTTTTCCTGTAAATTAGGATAAAGGACTTTCTTCAGTTCCTTGTATGCATTTATTAAGGTGATCATTTGCCAATTGTTTCAGCCTTTTAAGAGTAAAATACATTTATTTACTTTCCAATATTAAACTAACCATGCATTCCTCGCATGTGCTATTTTTATGATACATTATTCTTTTCACATGTTGTTGGATTCAAATTATTAAAATTTTGTAAAGAATTTGTCATCTACCTTGATGAAAATATCGACCTCTACCTTTATTTTCTTGTAATGTCATTGTTGGTTTTGCTATCAGTGCACTGTGACTCAAAAGAAACAGTTGCCAAATATTCTCTCTTCTTCAATTCTAGGAAGAGTTTGTGTACAATTTGCATCATTGTTAACTTAAGAATTTGGTACTATTCACAATGAAGCTATCTGGACCTAATTTTCTTCATGAGGAGGTTTTTAATTAAATGTATTTAATATAAAGGCTATTCATAGTATGCATTTCTTCCTTATTGTTGATGACTTGGGATTGTTGAGGGCTGGAGCCATCCTTTTGTGAAATTTCCACTCTTTTAGAAAGTGAATAATCCTTATTATGTGTATGTGTGGTCACTGAAGTTTCTCCTCCATCATATAAGTCAGCTTAACAAATATTTTCTTTAATGCCTAACTACAAAAATGAAAAAGAAGAGCTCCTATCTCTTTACATCTCTTGATACAATGCTTGTGGTAAGACATCAGAGGTAACAGCTATTGCTGCTGCTTAAAGGACTGAAATAGTAACAGTGTCTATACTGGTTCCTTAGGGCACTACCAGATTCAAAAAAAAATGTATAAATTCAAATTTGGAGATTTTCAAGGTCCTCACTGTTCACCCTGTCTCCAGTCACTCACTCTAGAAATGAAGATGCCATCCCCACAGCCAAGGCGAACTGAGGAATGGAGGATGGACACTCACTGAGGGACACCACTCAGCAAGAATCAGCATCTTCACCTTTCATCAAGCACTCCCTCAGCTATTCTAGCTGTCTGATCAGTTCTCAGAGATCCAAACAATTGATCTAATCACACTTTGTAGCCCAATAGTTGCTTAGGTGGTAGGCTTGACTCTTAGTGTTTTGTTTATTTTTTAAGATTTATTTATTTATGCATATAAGAGCTGGGGTGTATGCCAGAGGTGGGGGGGGGTGGTTGTGAGAGGATTCACCAGAGAGAAAGTGGGGAGCAGAACAGGCAGATCTACTGAAATTACGCTGCTGGGGGTGGGGGGCAGGGGGCTAGGCAGAAGTCTGCTGTTCCATGTGGGTTAACTCCCTGGCTGGCGGTTGAACTTGTGCTGCAGTGGCTGCCAATAGCTTCATAGGCTGAGACTTAACCCCTTGCGCCACCATGGAGGCTCCCTCGATGTTTTTTATAATACTATTTTATGTAAGGTCATTCCTTGATTTCCTTTGAATTTCCTGACGGATACCTATATTTCAGTAGCCAACACAATTTTGAAAAGGAAGAATAAAGCTGTAAGATCCACAAAACCTGATTTCAGGGCTTACTATAAAAGTGTATCGATCAATACAGTATGATGTTGACAAAAGGATAGATTCATAAATGACAAAGAATAGAAAGACCAAAAATAGATACAAACACACACACACATAGTAAACTGGTTTTGACAAGTGTTCCAAAACAAGTAGATGGAGAATGGAGGACAGTCCTTTCAAAAATAAGTACTGAAAAATTGATGATTCATACACACAAAAATCTTTCATAAAATTTAAATGACATCAGATAGTATAAGTGAAAATTCAGAAATCTGTACAGTTAACCATAATAGAGAAGCCACAAAACTATCAAAAGATAGTTTTAAAAATAGCCATTGACAAAAGTTACAGAACATTGAAACTGTGATAATCAAACTACAAGTTGGCTTTTCAAGAGAAATAATGTAAGTTTGTAGACTTTGGGAAAAATTATTTTACTAAGGGGACTATAACTGTCTATCTAAAATGTATAAGACATAAAACTAGTTTTAAGCATTAGAGAGAAAAAAATAGTTTTGAACAAAATTTGGGGAAATGTGCTACTCATTAAGGATCCTAAAGATGTATTTTGGAATGAAAGGAATGTATTTCAGATGTAAATTCACAAGTTTAAAAAGGATAAATTAGAGATTGATAGATACCAGATTAGATAGATAGATAGACAGAAATAATACAGCTGTAACTACATGGTTAATTTAAACAAATAAAGGTATGATTAAAAATATACTGGATAAAATTTGATATACTTAACTATAGCACTTAAATCACATGTGTTGAGAGTGCAGTGATAATGCTGTTATATGTTCTAAAGCCTTGTACTTTCAAGGAAGAAGATGACAATTTTTTTTTTTTTTAGTTTGAGACTCTAAGTTAAAGAACTTTAACTTTCCACCATACACATTCAAAGAATATAATCATGTCACATAATGATCAATATTTCTGAGTAATCAATTTGAAAAAAAAACACTGCAATAAGAAAGAATAATACAAACATTATGGGGTAAATAAAAATAAATGGTATATATATTAATGTGGAATAAATGAAAATCTATTTATATGCAATTTAAAACAGACATTGATAAATCATAAGGGGAGAGAAAAAGTTAAAGTAAGAAAAGATAGTGTGGCAATAATAATATGAGATAATATCCACGTACAGGCAAAGAGGTAAAAGGAGTCACACACAATAAAAATATCAATTCCCTGGAGAAGAATAAAATCTGAACACTTATGAGTATAAGAACTAAGAGTGAAACATATTAACAGTAGAATTAGAAGAAATTCTATAAATCTACATGTTAGGAAATGTTAACACAAAACTAGTGTAATTAATAGAAAGTATATAGAGGATTTACACTACTATTAGCAAGATTTGATCTATTGGGCATGTGTAAAATGATACACAAGTAACCAAGAAAACACATACTTCTTGAACGAATATAGAACATTTATAAAAATGAGGCACATACTTGGTTGTGAAACAACTTTCAACAAATTTAAAATAATTGATATAATAAAACCACAATTGGGCCTCCCTGGTGGCACAATGGGTTAAGTGCAGCACTGTGGAGCTGTTGGGAGCTGCTGTATGAGTTCATTGCTGGGCCAGAGAGCTTTCCTCATGGCGCGGCAGACCTCTCCTGTCTTGCCTGCTGCTCCCTTCAGCAGTGTATTTCCATAGATCTGCCTGTTCTGCTCCCCACTCTATCTCTGGCGAACCCTCTCACTGTCCCATGCCTCTAGCCTGCACCCCAGCTTGTATGCTTAAATAATTCTTAAAAAAAAAAAAAACACATTTATTGCCATAATACATTTGTCTTAGAAATCAGTAACTAAAAAATAAAAAGAAAAAAAACCATATATTTAGAAACTTAGAAACTCTTAAAATAACTCAGGGTCCAAAAAGCAATAGTGGTGGAAACCAGAAAATGTTTATGACATCCATATCCTAAAATTGAGGGATTCAATTACTATACAAATTAGTACTTATGTGGAAATATATAACCTTAAATGCCTGTTTTGAAAAGAAAGCTAAAACAGTAAAATAAGTATTCATGTTAAAAGCAAGGAAATTAACTCTAAAGACTGTAGAAAGAAGATGTAAATTAAAAAAAAAAGAACTTAAATGGAAAACATTGATGCAACAAGGAGGACCCAGTGTATGTGGAGTGTGTGTGTTAAGAGACAACAGAACAGAATAAACAAGTCTGATTATTTGTGATTGTTATTTGTGATTGTTTAGTAGGTTGGGGAGGGAGTTAGGAATGGATGTTCAATGAATTTTTCATGTAAATTAATAATAATTATTTCTTTGCTTTATACCATTTCAGCTTAAGGAATATTTCAAGGAACAATCTCAGAAGGCAAGAGGAACCTGTGTTATATACATTGTGAGCATTTTTTCATACTTTGGGTTATATACAATGTTATTATTGCTCAAGTGGTTTTATTTTTTTTATTTTTTTTTTTTCAGTTTTGAGCTTTTGTGCTTTTGACATGCCTCCATTTTCTCACCTCAGTTTCTAACTTTCTGGTATCTCAATACTCCAGGCAATCGGTACCTTCCCTGGCCCAGACCTAGAATCAGTTATCTCTTCAAAGAAAGATATTAGAAAGCAAGGAAAGAGTGCTAATTCTATTTGCTACTACTATTTGTCACTAATTTTAGGAAATGTATGCCCATGCATAATAAAATATATTTATAAATCTAATCATAAAATTATGAGTATTTTATACACATATACTATTACACATGTAATGCATATACTGACCTATATATATAAACACATATGAATATTTATTCCACATATACATGTGTGTATGTATCTGTAAACACACACACACACACACACACCCCTCTCTCGTCTCCTATGCTGTTTCTGCCCAGTGGAGTTTATTCTAGACTTTTCTCTTGCTTATTTGTATCTTCTGTCTCTGACAGTGAGAAATTTGGCTTTCATTATCTATACTACCACATTTTGGTAAACTGTGTCATCTATGCAAGGTAGCTTAAAAATTGCTAAGCCATACTCTCATATTCCTACGGGAACAAACTTACTAAGTAGATAAGAGTGTTTGTGTACGGCTTTTAAAACTTACACCACTTATTCAAATAATTTTGTCTTCAAAGTTACCAAGGTCAGTACCCCCTTCAGTGACACTATGTCATCCATTTGTAATACTATTAATTTGCCAGTCTATGTTTCATCCAAGGATCACTAGATAACCTAGACAATTGTTTTCATTTTTCACAAAATTCGACCTTTGATGTGTACAGTTTTATAGATTTTGACAGATGCTTATGGTATTGATTTTGTGTGTCTGTGTGTGTGTGTGTGTGTGTGTGTGTGTGTAGAGAGAGAGAGATTTTAAAGTCTCATCACCTTAAAATTAGTCTTTTTATTCAACCTCCTTGCTACCAGTCACTGGAAACAACTTATGTATTTTCTGTCCCTATAGTTTTGCTTCTCTCGAATGTCATATAAACGGAATGGTGAAATTTAGATACCATGCACTTGTCTTATTTCACTTAGAAAAACACATTTTAGATTCATCCATACTGTTTCATAAATGAATGGCTTGTCCTGTTTAATTGCTGAGTGCTATTCAATTTTTCTGGATGTAATACATTTATTTAAATCTTCATCTGTTGAAGGACATCTGGATCATTTCCAGTTTTGGTGATTATGAATAAAGTTATTATACACAGCAACATACAGGTTTTTGTATGAACATAAATTTTCAGTTCACTTCAGTAAACATCCAAGAATGTGATTATCAGGGCATACCATCAGTCTGCGTTGAACTTTTTGAGTAACTACCACACTGGCACCAGCATTTGAATAAAAGTTTTATTATTCAAAGATTTGTTATATCTGTCTTTTTTATTAAAATCATTCTAATAGGTGTGTAGTATTATCTCATTGGGTTTTCTTAATGATTAATGATGCTAAGCATCTTTTCATAAGTTTCTTTGCCATATGTGTAACTGCTTTGGTGAAATGTCTGATCTGATCTTTGCCAAGTTTTTTTATTGAATTGTTTATATTTCATTTTTCAGCTTTAAGAACACTTTATATGTTCTTCATTCAAGTCTTTTATTATCATGTATGTGCTTTAAAAACATACATTCTTCCATTCTTTGGCTTGTGCTTTCATTGTCTTAAGTGTCTTTCTCAAAGAAACATCTTTTATTTAGATGTTTTTAAGTCATCACCAAACCCAAAGTTACATAAATTCTGTTTTTTTTTTTAAAGATTTATCTATTTATGCATACAAAGCATACCTAAATCTGAGTGTCTACTTTTCTTTGTTCATGTTTCTGTGTGTTTATGTGTATTGGTAAGTGTGTATGTGTGTGAGAAAAAGTATGTTAGTATATGTGTGTGTAGTTTTCCACAGAATATTTTTGTTGCATTTTCTATAGTGTATCCAAGTTTCATAAAATTTAAGAAGACTTTGTGGTTTTCAATACATGTACTTAGCAAATTTATGGATAGGATTTGCTATTACAAAAAGAAATTATTTTATAAAAAGAATTCTTTTTATAGAATTTTTATAGAATTATTTTATGTTTTTAATATATATTTTTATAGCTATTTATGTCTTTTACATTTTGTATTCCCCTTGGGTAGCCCACCACCAATTCACCCGTGATCCATCTCCATGGTCCCTTGTGTTCTTTTCTATTCCATTTTGTGCCCTTTTCCTTCCCTCCTTCCGCCTCCCCC
>PVIJ01010960.1:0-57327 GCA_004024925.1 Scalopus aquaticus | reverse complement strand
ATCATACTCAGTGAAATAAGCCAGAAAGAAAAAGAAAAATATTGAATGGTTTCACTTATAACAGGACTATAGGGAGGCCGGGTGGGAGAGAGACACTCAGCGGTGGGGGAGGGGGGAGGGGAGGATAAGGGCACAAAATGGAAGAGAGGAGAATACAGGGGACCATGGAGATGGATCACGGGTGAATTGGTGGTGGGCTTCCCAAGGGGAATACAAAATGTAAAAGACATAAATAACAATAAAAAAAAAGGAAAAAAAGAAAAATAAATAAATAAATCAGGTATATTCATTGGGTATATTGGTCAAACATAGAAAATATTTCTCCATTCCTGGCCCTGTGCCTCCTGACCTCTCACGTAGCTCTGAAGCAAAATACTTCATAGTCCAAGGGATTCATAGTCCAAGAATCCCTTGCAGGGATGTGTTGATAGCAGTTGCAAAATTAATGCCGATACTTGGACCATTAATTGCCTACACTTTTTGCCAAATGTTCATTCTAAGGAAATTCAAAGGAATCTGTATGAAACCCAGAGCATCAGAACAAAGGAAGTATATGCCAGCCCCAAGGATCTCATATTCCGATGTCTTCACCGGTAGTCCCCTTACTCTCACTCCTACCCAGTCCCCTCCTGCCTAGATCTCCATTAGGCCACACTGTAACCAAATCCCCACCTCCTCCTAAGACTAGTCAGTTCCTAATGGACCAGGATTTTACAGAAGTCTTTATTCTAAAATATCTTCTAAGAGAATCCTGATGAGCTGGGTATTGCTGATTTAGGAACCACTGATGTTACGACAAGTTGAACCTAGATTCTTCACTTAATCTTTTCCCAAATGACATTTGTGTTTTCTTGAAACTAATAAAATCAAAATGCATGTTATTTTCTACAAAGAGAAAAATCTTATTTTAATTTCTTCAAAACACTTTTACTACAGAAATAAATTTTTTTCTCACTCAATAAAGAAATCCTCTTGTGAGGTGATAGAATTCTCAAATTTCAGACACCTGGTTCCTGTTAATTAGAACTGTTTCTTAGGGACATGGCTACCAGATGCTAATTTTATGTAGGGAATTTTCAAGACTGATACATTTCTTTGTGAAAAGAATATAAAATGCATAAAAATGAACAATAGCAAACACAGAGGACTCAGGAAATTCCTGCTCAACCACACATGAACTAATGGAGAGTACAATTAGCACAAAGAGCAACGTTTGTTATTGTAGGATAAATGAATTAATCAGGCTTTTTATGCCACTAGCCTCTGTAGCCATCACCTGCAGCCTTGAACGTGTTAATGCAAGAGGAGCTTCGGTGCAAAGGCGAGGGCACATGTGCCTGATCTTGGACACCTTGAATATGGGTGTGTACACACGTGTAAGAATGCATACCTCGGCCTAGTGGCTGGGATAAAAGCAGCAGCAGTGTTGGCTAAAGGATGAATGAGCAGCGTGGCTACAGAAGAGGTGAAAACACAAAACTACATGAGGGAGAGGATGTCAGAGAGAGCGTAGATGCCTCCAGGCTAGACGGCTTGGTTGCTGCCAGCTTCCTCTCTCACACCTCCCTGCCCGGCTTGTGCCTGCTTCCTTGCATGCCAGCCTCCCTGCCTGGAGTGCCGCAGTACCTGGTTCCCCGAGAGAGCATTAAAGCCTGAAAAATCCACTGAGGGCTCCAGGGCTCTCTCTCTATCCACCTGCCCGAATCCATAGGGAATCTATCCTGTGCATGCTGGGACAACAGTTATTTTTTTCCTTTGTGTAACCAAATACTGTTAATACAATAACACAGGTCAATAAGTTTTTACAAAAGTCATAAAACTGAAATAAAATTAGTTATTTCCCATCAAATTGTATGTGCTCAACACGAATATGACAGTCAAATTCTGTGATTCTAGTTTTTTTGTAATCTGCAATAAATTGATGTTTACATTGCGAAATGCATGGCAATAGTAATAGGCCTACGGTTAATACCTATTAAAAAATCAAGTCATAGACTACTTAGATTTCTTCAGTTGTCTCTTGTACAGCTGTTCAGGAGCATCTCTGGGGAGTGTCCAGCAGTAGTCAGCCAGCATTGTGGTGGGCCATTTTCCCCAGTATCTTTGTTCCATTGATGCAATATCTTAATGAAAACGTTCGCCATGTTCATCATTAACCATACCACAGTTGTCAGGGAAGAAATCCAGATGGCAATGAAGGAATTAGATCTTTAGAGACACAGTGCAGCCAAATTTCTGATACTGCATCAGCATGTTTTCTGCTAGTGGCTTGTAGTTTTCTGACCTAACATTCCCAAGAAAGTTTGTAGACACTAGGCGAAAAGCATTCCATGCTTGTTTCACATCACCCTGCAGCAAGCTGTTGAACCAGTCATCTTTGAAGAGTTCTCGAAACTGAGGACCCACAAAAACTCCTTCTTTAATCTTTGCTTCGCTGAGTCGAGGAAATTTTTCATGCAGGTATCGGAAAGCTGGCAAGGTCCGGGCCTTGGCTTTCAAGAAATTCTTCATCAAACTTAGTTTGATGTGAAGGAGTGGTAGCAGGATTTTGTGAGCCTTGACCAGAGCTGGGTACTGGATATTCTTCTCTCCAACTGCTACTTTTGTCTGCGAGTCCATTCCTTCTGCAAGTAGTGCAATTCACTTGCTCGGCTATCCCACTCACATAAGAAACACATCTATTTTTTATATCCCTGCTGTATTCCAAATAAAAGGGCAACTAGCTTCAAATCACCACAGATGTGCCAGCTGTACTTGTTATATTCAATGGAATTCAGTAGCTACTTTCAGTTATCGTATGTCTCTTTCATGTGGACAGCATGCACTACTGGAATAGATGGAAGACTGTTTCCATTGTGCAAAAGCACAGCCTTAACACCCAGTTTCGAAGAGTCTAGAAATAGTCTTCATTCTCATGGGTCATGAGTGATTTCTAAGGCATTCATGAGGCCCTCAATAACGGAAGGGAATACCAGCGTACTTTCCGTTCTGAAGAAATGCTCCAACTGCTGGTGGGGCTTTCAATATAAAGTAATGGTGATATCTTCTTCGAGAAGATTCCATTATTGGAGTCTTGATCCTAGCAATTCTGCCTATTTTTGGATAAGTCCAAATCACGAACCAGGTCATTTAGTTCTTCCTGTGTTAGTCTGTGTGGGGTTGATGATGCACCACAGTGAAGATCTGGATCACTGCATGCTGATGAAACAGGGAAGAACAGATCGGCTCACCCTTGTCCTCATCAGATGAATCAAGAGAATATTCTGCTGGAGGTTCTGGAATAGGAAGTCCCTCACCATGTGGAACTGGTCTCAATGCAGACGGAAAGTTTGGGTAGACTATTCGTGACTCCATTTGCTTCGTTATTTCGTCAGAAAGAGGAGGAACCAAGCAGAAGCAACAGTCTTTTCTGTGGTTGCTTGGCTCTCTCCACACCATGGGGACTGCAAATGGCATGGATGGTCTTTTGCCATTTAACCACTGTGAAAGCTGTGTTGTACATGGAACACAGCATAAACGCAGGGCCCAAGGCTTGTCTTGGTCACCAACCTTGCATCCGAAGTAAAGATGGTAAGCCTTCTTCACTTGACAAGTGATGCTTTTCTTCTGGTTGGCAAAAGTCACTTCCCCACAAATAGAGCAGAAATTGTCCACACTATTAATGTACTTTCAAGGCATTACTGTTCTGTATTGTGCCTAAATGGATAAAACAATAACAGTTCTTTGGAATAGTGGCTTAAACTGCCTCACACAAAGTCTGAAATATTTTCAGTGCTCATCGTTTCTGACAAGACTTTATATAGTGCACTACTGATGTCAGCTTACTTCAGCAGCTGCCTGGCAGTAAATGATGCATTGCATTAGAAAATGATGCAATCAACCCTTGGATGATGTGTGCATGATGGTATTATGCAACGTGATGCAATATTACATCATTCTAGGCTGATTTAGGATGTTGTTGCAGTCCTATTGGATCAATTTACATGGTGAAACATGTAAAATGAATTATATGAAATATCTTCAAAACAAAAGCTAATAAAAAATTTTCAGGGTAATATTCATGTTCAGCACACCAAGATACTACAGATTAGGGTTTTTTTTTTTAAGTCAGTAACGATCTCAGTGTTGACCAGTGTAATAGCAAAAATGGCTATAATCATCACAACCTATGCCATAACTTCCCCTATGTCTTTCATTAGGCATGCTACTCATATTAGTCTATATTGTCTTCACAATCATGAGATAGGGGTATTATCCCTATAAATAAAGAAAACAGAATGTGAGACTGTTAAAAAACAAAGTTACACAGCTAGTTTGATGATGGAGTTGGGATAGGATCAGTTCATCATACCCCCAAACCTATAAATTCAACAATTCCTTAATTTGTTTTATAAAGATATAACTAGGGGTAGAACAAAGGCATAAAAGGTGACAAAATCTGAAAACATAGTGGTGATTCCTTACTATATTCTTCATAATAACACAAATTTGACTTCCAAAACTTGAGATTCTCCCAAATGCAACAATCAATCCAAACTCTGGTAAATACATATCCATTTCCAGGATAAAAAAAGGAAGGGATCATCATGTTCCATCATTCATTTTCTAGCCCTTTATACTTAGAGAATATCTTTTTAAATTACAGAGTTATTTATTTATGCATGAAAGAGCCGGGGTGTAGGCCAAAAGTGTGGGGGTGGTGAGAGGATTCACCAGAGACGGAGAGGGGAGCAGAACAGATGGCGTGATTGAAGTATACTGCTGAGGGGAACAGAGGGCAAGACAGGAGAGGTCTGCTGCGCCATGCAGGAAGCTCCCTGGCCAGGGATTGGGGATCTAACACATGCTGCAGTGGCTGTCGTTAGCTTCATACTGCTGAGACTTAACCCCTTGCACCACCAGGGAGGCCTAATACACTTGAGTTTAATATGGATGTTTAAATATGGATGTTTAAATATGGATGGTTTAGAGGCAGTATTGCTGCTTTTGTTTCTATGTTGTACTCCCATCTGTCAATGAGATGAAAATTTCTTTAGTGTTTGACCAACAAAAAGTAATGGCCTTCAGGAGCTACACACTAAATGGATAGAAGTCTCTAGTGTGAATTAACTGTAAATCCAACTAAAGAGTTTCCATTCAAGGGGACAAAGAGGAAACAAGGTAAGTCCTCCTCTCCAGTACACCATTTTAGGGTGCCCTAAAAGAGAAAGGATATTTCACCAATTTTTCAAGTAGCCGAAGAATTTTTACAACTATTAAAGCAAAAGATAGTCACATATGAATTATTCCTAGACATAATTTTATTTGAAAGTGATTTATGTCTCAAGTGGCAGTAATAGTGCAAATCACTTGAACATAAGTTGGCACTATGAACTTTTGCTGAAAAAGCTGGCCGAAGTTGTTTCAAATAAATCATTCATATATATCTACTTTTTTGCTCTTGTTATTATTTATTTTCTAAATGGAAGTTGTCTTTTGAAATTTCCACAGCAAATGCTTTGTTTAATTAGATACATTCCAAAGAGACATTGTTTCCAGCAAATGAATAAATAATGTATATTTATTTTATTCTGAATGTCATACACAGAACTGCTCTACTATTATTAAAAAGATTTTGATTGAATTATACTATTAAGGACTACCTAAATTCATTTTAGGTACAGTTCAGTAAGTAAAATTTAATTATTTTGTAGCTATCATAAAATTCCCCTATGATTCAATGCCACATGCTGCATTCAGTTATTCCAGTGTACCTAGATGAAAATCAGAAGACTAGGACCATCTATTTTCTGGAAGATGTTCTTAATTTCATATCACTCTCACTTCTGCAAAGGAGAGAGGTGGAGGGAGGTGCAGACCACTTAGCCCAAATATCAAGCTATGGAGACCTGTGCTTTTGTTTTAGCAAAGTAAGGTAGGGTGAAGTTTTATCATGAATGCAGAACTCCTGAAATCTCACAGATAGCTAAATCTGAGAGAAGGAAGGGCCAGAGGTGAAGATTCTTTTGATTGGAAAATTACATGGCTCTTAAAATTTGTAGAGAATATTTTCCTTCAAATGGACCTTTTAAATTAGTGCCTCATAATTACTGGTAGTAAAAGGAAATATATCTTTGCTTTCAAACAACTCGATAAAATTTTGTACCTATATCTAACCAAAGTTTTCATGCATATCAGGAACCCCATTTAAAAGATGTACCTAAGGGCCTCTCTGGTGGCCCAGTGGTTAAACGCTGCGCTGTGGAGCTGTCGGCAGCTGCGACGCGCGTTCAATGGCCCGGCCAGAGAGATTCCCACATGGCAAGGCAGATCCCTCCTGCCTCACCTGCTGCTCCCCTCAGCAGTGTATTTCGGTCAGTCTGCCTGTTCTGCTCCCCACTCTGTCTCTGGTGAACCCTCTTGCTGCCCCACTCCTCTGGCCTGTACCCCAGCTTGTATGCATAAATAAATAAATATTAAAAAAAAAAAAGATGTACCTAAGAAGCAAATCTACACAGTCCATCTGGACAAAAATAAAAAAGCCTAAAAATTCATTTGCGGGGCTGTAACTAAGATGAGCCGTCTACATTAATCAAATTACATAAGAAATGGCCAAATGTCTGTTTTGTGCTGTAGAGACAGACACTGACAATCAAAGCTAGGGAGTTTTAATGAGGAGAGTTAATTAAGAATACATCATCGTCAAAAATAAGAACTCTTAATTCTGAGAAAATCACTGCCAAACTTAGCTCAGCTGTGCTAATTAGCAAAGACTGGGAATTAGAAAATTAGGCTGTTGGAAAAAAAGTAAGCTAAAGAGTGACTTTACAGAGTATTGACCAGACAGTGTATTAGTGGGGTGCTGATCCTATAACAGAAAGTTTTGTAAATTTTGGCAAGGACAGGACTTTAAAGCTACCCAGCTAGACTTCCCATGAAGTGCAGAATTTTCCATGTATCTACTGACGCCAGGGTCCTTTTAATTTTTGAATAGCTCAGTTTAATTGGAAGTATTGTCTTTAACTGAGCCAAATCTGTGTCATTGAGGTTATCATTTATCGTTTAATTCTTGGTCTCTGAAATCATCCAGATGAAGTCTTACCCATTTTTCTCCATTTGTGTATCTGTGATGTTTTTCTTTTCTAACACAACAGGATTCCCTATTTTTTCTACTGTCCCTGATATAAGTCTGTTTCAGAATTTACCACTATGTGGGTCAGTGTCTTCTGGAAGGAATCCAGCTGCTGCCCTTAAACTGTAGTACATTCAAGCTGTGATCTATTCAACGTATCATATAGTAGGACTATTGCTGTGGTCCTCTGTACTCTAAAATTCTGTAATTGCTACCTAGGTTTGTAGTAACACTTTGGCAGGTATAGCACCCTGTTGGCTGATTTTGAACTTGTAATCAAGTAAAACACCTGTCTTTTTCCTATGACCAGATTCTGAGCCAGGTTCCTCTCTACTTTGTACTTCAACCATGATTAATTTAAGCTAAAGTTTATTTCATCCTCATTAAAGAAATGATCAATGTGCACTTGTACAAAATATGAAAATACAGCAAGATGAGCAAGAATAAAAATTAAATATAAATCACTCCTTTACTCCATATGTTTGAAGACAACCACCATTTACATATTGGCATATTAGGTTTCCCTACCAATGTTAAAGTAGAACATTCCTATTTGGAATAATTTGCTTTTGCCATTATTCTATATAGAAAAAAATTGAGTAATCCCAGACCCCAAAAATAATCTACCAAATAGGAACATTCTACTTTCAGGTAGTGGGGAAACCTGTAAATGGTTTATCAACACCTTGTTCTATGCATGCATGTGCTAGCTGTTGGATATTTTTGTGCACACACAAAATTAGACAGACTCCTGTGATTTACCCAATTTCTAAGCTGCACTTGGGAAATTTCTGTAAAAGTTGCGGTTTTTCATCTATGTTTTCATTTGAAATGGCTTCCCAATATTACAGTTTTATATGTAACACTGCTGCAAGTAAACCAATTTAAAATGTAGAGATTCAAAACATTTATTTTGCTAATAATGCTGCAATTTGAAGAATTCAACCATTTTTCTGCTCTGCTTTGAATTTACTCGTCTCTAGTTCAAAGGCTGAAGGTAGGAATCATCTGAAATTCCACACATTAGTCGATGCTGGCAGTGACCTTAGTTAGGGCTTTCTGATGGATCATACAGGGGACCTTGCTATGTGCTCTGGCCTTCCTCATAATTCAGAAACAAAACAAGCTGGGTTTCAAGGGAAAAAATTCCCTAAAGAGAGAGAGAGTCAGGTAGAAAGTCATATTAACTTTAAAAGTGACCCAATTTCATTTTCATCATAGTCTATTAATGAGGGAGTCAAAAGTCTTGCCTGGTTCAGGGAGATGGAAAACAGACTCAAGTTATAAATGTGGAAGTGATAAGTTTAAAGAGGAAAATGAAGGAATGGAAAGAACTGTCATGGCTATATTTGTATATCACTATTGCCACAGTCATGATTCATTTAACCTACTTAATACAGTTTACAATTTCCACCATAATAAAAAAAATGCTTCAAAAAATTCTCAAATACGCATTTGTAAGGAATTATACAATTATTTACCTAGCATGCATTCTGAGAATAGTGATTACCTGTTCCAAGTTGACAATTTTTAAAGCTTTTAATGGTATCGGCAAATTGCCATTTAGGATCATTATGGCAACTTAGATACTGATCATAGTTTGGGGATGGAAAAGTTAATTTCCAAACTCCAGCTTAAAAGCAGGTATCATCAGATTCCTTAATATTACCCAGAACTATATTATTGTTGTTTAAATTTTAATTTTTTGATGACTAGTACATTTGAATATTTTAGATGTCTACTGTTTATCTGTAATTCTTCTTAGAGTTGCTTTTTCCTTGGCCTTTGATCACTTTTCTTTTGATCTCTCTTTTTGAAGTTTTTTAGAGTTTTATGTATTAATGGCATTAAACCTATATTAATAGTATATATTGTATACATATTACTTACAACGTATACCGATTTTTCATCATTTATTTGCCTTTTATACTCTTTAATAATGTGCCTACATTTTCTTGAATTCAAAGGAATATTCGTGTCTTCATAATGGTTTATTTGAGGTATTACTCAAGACCCACAGATCACCTAAAAATTCATCTAAATTTTCTTCTAATGCTCATTTTAGTTAAGATCTTTAATGATCTGAAAATTCAGGACACGAGAAGCAAAAAATTTCTTTTTTCCTAAATAATTATTTTCTTGAGAAAAGTTTAATAATCATTCTTTCTTCCATTATTTGAGATGTAACTTTTTATTATACACTAAATCATAACTACTGGTTCCTAAATTTTTGATTTTCTATATGCTTCTATTTATCATTCTACTTCAACTTGTTTCCTAAGCTATTCTTGTACCTATTTATCAATATCTTCTCATTACCCTACTCCAGATACTACTGTTTTATGGGCAATAATATCTAAATTGTCCTATTGCTTATAGATATTTGAAAATCTAATGGAAGTTTTAAATTTTTTTACCTAGAAAAATGCATATATGTACATCCTCGAAATTGTTTATTCAATTTCATAAAATTACCCATCACTAAGACCCATATAAAGCTTTCATTTTTGCACATATTTCACAAATTTAACACTGAGTATTTTATTATTTGGATTGTTTTGTAAAGGGGTTCTCCTTCCTCCTTCTTCTCCCTTTTGTAAAAGGGTTTTGTTTGTTGATAAATGTAGGAATGTTATTCAATTTTTAAAGAATTCTTTCTTACCCAACCACATTTTTGAATTATTTCAAATCTGATTTCATTTTAATTCCTTTGTGTAAGGCCTCCCTGGTGGCGCAGCGGTTGGGGGCTGTGCTGTGGAGCTGTTGGTGGTAGCAATGTGAGTTTGACAACCAGACTGGGAGATTCCCGCATGGCATGGCAGGCCTCTCCTGCCTCGCCCGCTGCTCCCCTCAGCAGTGTATTTCTGTCGATCTGCCTGTTCTGCTCCCCACTCTGTCTCTGGTGAACCCTCTTGCCGCCCTACAACTCTGGCCTGTACCCCAGCTTGTAAGCATAAATAAATAAATCTTTAAAAAAATAATAATAATAATTTCTTTGTGCATTCTATATAATCAATTAAATAATCTGCATTTATTATAATATTGCCTTCTGTTTCCCAGTATTTAACTATGATATTTATCATATTAGAATGTTTAAGATATATATCCTGGTTAAAATATGTAAAACAAGGCTAAATAGTATGGAGATTATATGCTTCTATTTGTATGCATTCTTTTAATGTATGAGTTAATAAGAATGCAACTAGAGTTTAACCTGCCCACATGTGCAAGATAAAAATTCTTTACTGTGCTCAATTTCCTTCTGCGCCTCATAAGTTTTTCTTCTATTCCTAGTTTATTTACCATAATGTCTTTCTAAACTATTTATTGATATAATTCACTTGTTATAAAATTTTCCCTTTTAAAATGTACAATTGTGTGGGTTTTAGTATATTCACAAAATTATGCAATCATTAACATTATCTAATTCCAAAATATTTCATCAAGCCAAAAAGAAATAATTCATTAATAGTTTCTCCTCATTCTGCACTTCCCCCAGTCCCTGGTAGCCATTAGTCTACTGTCTGTTTCTATGAATTTGCCTATTCTGGAGATTTAATATATTTTCTACTTGAATTCAGCCCATTATTTTCAACTCTAGAGTTATTTCTGAATTCTGATTCTACGCCAAATTAGCTATTAATTTTGTAACGCTAGATGTAAGTTGATCAGCTTTATAAGGATGCCCCTGTGTCTTAAGTCATTAAAAAATTTCAAGCAGAAAAGTGCCAATTATTTGTGCATCTTCTATATAGGAATCTTCTGTTAAATTTATATAAAAAGCTAAAGTTTACTCATCCTGTCATCGTGTCTATTTTGCCTTCAATTATGTCCTAAAAAAATAAGTAATTAGTTAAAATTATGATACATAGTTTCTGTACCTGAGAAATCCTGCTAAATTTGAAATGAGGAGATTTGGGGGGGTAAAGTTCTCAAGAAAGGGTAAAGGGTTCTTCAGGCCCCTTTCCCAGTATTCCATTTGAACAGCAAACCCTCTAACATCGACTGACAGAGGAATGAAAGAGGCATAAATCTCAGGACCACTTTCCCTCCCTGCTAGCTGGATGTTGAAACTGTAAAGAACCTTCTGGCTAAAAACAAAATTCATAACAGAGGTGTGACTCTGCGCAGCAATTACACAGCAGATGATCTCATTGCTATAGCAGGAAGG
The DNA here is from genome assembly GCA_004024925.1 of Scalopus aquaticus. Classification (NCBI taxonomy): domain Eukaryota; kingdom Metazoa; phylum Chordata; class Mammalia; order Eulipotyphla; family Talpidae; genus Scalopus; species Scalopus aquaticus. The sequence continues at coordinate 46,045 of PVIJ01010960.1, read as the reverse complement.
AAACAGTTTATCTTGCCTTTATATGTTAAGTAAGATTGAGCAGATCTCCCTGAAGGAATTGGATATTATGTAAAAGGTGCCTCAGTATGTACCTATCTCTTCCCGTTACTGCTCAAATTTTGTTGACCTGTTAGAAAATATCTGGGACTACTTGATACTAGTGAGAATTTACACCAAATCCAAAAGCCAGATTATATACCCTGAGTGATGCTACCTTACTCCAGAACCATGGTGGAGCATTTCTTTATGAAGAATCACAAATTTCTTATCAAAGAATAGTCTGGGATCTCTGAAACACAGTCTTTAAAAGGTGGGTAAAGACCATCATCGGAAAAGTATATCATTCAGCTCATGGTGAAGTAAAACATTCCTCCCCTTGACCGCAACATCAGCTTTTTCCATGACCAAGCACCTCTCCACCCTTTGCCTTCGGGCTTTTATAGCCTCTGGATCAGGTTTCAGAGGAGTGAGATGGATGCATCCAAATTGGAACTTTGCATGTCATAACTTGATGTCACCTTGTTTATTAAACTTTATAAAGGACCTGGTGGGGACTGGTGGGGGAACCCACACACACATTCAGTAAGGATTGCACAAATATCTATTTGAGGACTCATAATTAAGGTGGTCATAGGATCATAAACATTTCTGAAATCTTGTTCAGGGCATGCACATGCAAATCTGCAAATATGTAAACAAGGACACCATTACCTGAGGTGAAGCCAATGAATGTTTAATAAATTCTTCAGTAACATAACCTTTCTATGACAGTGCTCTCTCTGATTTTAATGCTAATACAGGATACATCATAATTATTAAAAGTTCCATCTTTCATCATTTAATTAATGGGAATATAGGCAAACATGACCATATTCTATTACTGAAGAAAATTACAAAATATAACTACCAAAGAAAACAAAATTTTTTGAAAGCTCATTTAAGACTAAATTTTTTTTCATGTCACAGAGGGTAATGTGCCAGCACGTAACAAAGTTTGAGGGAGGCACATCTCACGCAATGGTATGAATACCCAATACTTATACTTAGAGAAATACATTAAGGTAAATAAGAGTATATGACAACCCAAATATGCTAAATTCAATTTATGAATATGATGGGTAAGAAATGTTAAAAGTAAAAAAGGAAAGGTAAATCCTTAAAATATTCAATTTTCAAATGTGTCCATGACCTTTTGTGCCTTTTGCTATATAATAATTATTCATAGAACACTGATAATAATGTGGTGTACAGTCTTATACTCAGTGGATTAGATCAGTGATCTGACACATGGAATGATGTAATGGTCATTCACTATCCTGTGTGACAACAGCCAAGTCATTTCATTCAAGCAACAAAATTTTAGGAAAGTTCTGCATGTGCTATGTACTCTACCAAGTAATGGTATATAGCACCCAACAAAATGTCTCTGACTTCATAAAGAGTCCAGTCATTTAATCTCTATTCAAGTAATTTAGTTACTAGTTAAGACCTGATTTCTTCAGTCTCAAGAGATCTCACTTATGAAACGAAAGACTTGGTTATTTATAAGAGCCTATCAAAGATTCCTGAGTGTTCATAATAAAATGTGCTTTTAGTCATGTTCTCTGTAATGATCAAGGGTTGTCCTGAGCTATTCATATCATGATGCAAGGTCCCTGTGTGATCATAACAGTCACTCCTTGAGCCATTTGGGATTTTTGTTATATGACATGTCAAATGCCATCACAATACTCATTGAACAATGGGTGTCCATCCCATAATCCTGACCTCTTTAAGTCCCTTGCTATAACTCAGAATATTCCAAAGACGTATGAAGGGGACATGGGGTAAGAAGAGCTAATAATTCCCTCCAGCTTGACAGTGGAGGGCATGATAGACTAAAGCACCTAGCTTGAAGTCTAAAGCAAGCAGTCTTCTGTTAATCTTATTAACTATTGCTTTTCAGGTACTGTATACACATATCCCTTTCTAAGTAACTTTCTAGGTTCCTAGGTAGCCTTGATGTTAAAAAGAAAAAAAATCAAAAAGTATTATTCTAACCAACCAACATACAAGATAAAAAATGCAACTATTACTATGGGTAAAGAAATAAAGCTAATGAAAAACAGCAGAGGGGCCTCTTGGTGGTGTAGCGGTTAAGCGGTAAGCGCTGCGCTGTGGAGCTGTTGGCAAAGGCCACCTGAGCTCGACGTCCGCAGGGGAGATTCCCAAGTGGTGCTACAGACCTCTCCTGCCTCACCCGCTGCTCGCCTCAGCAGTCTATTTCCCACGATCTGCCTGTTTTGCTCTCCACTATGTCTCTGGTGAACCCTCTCGCCGCCCCACGCCTCTGGCCTGTACCCCAGCTTGAATGCATAAATAAATCTTAAAAAAAAAAAAGCAGCAGAAAACTAGGAAAAAGTCAGTCAAGTTCTATAAAGTCCTGTAAAGTACCAAAACTAAATTAATATTACTTGTACATTACTTGTATAAAATTGGAACCAACAAATCTTATTAATAGAAAACTTCAGAGTACAAAAATGACATAAATCTACAGAAAAGAAATAAAGGGCCATCTTCTATCAAAAATGTCTCAAAGAGAGTTGTAAGTTCATTACTTCAGTTTATTAGTCAGTATTCCTTTCTCATTTATTTAATATGTTTATAAATATCTCTCTCCAAAATGACCTTTAAATACCCTTTGTATTGGTAAAGTTAAATAATACATATCACTAACTAAATTCTACCAATTATCTCCATTTTAAAGCTTCCTCCTTTAACTTAAAATAAGTAAATAAGTTAGATCAAAGTTCTGATGTTTTTGTAAGAAGTTCTGTTGGTCCTACCTTACCTCAGATTGCTCAAATCTGTCCACCTCCCCATTTACACAGTCATTGTTAAATTTTAAATAAAAATTTCCTGAGTGGTTTTCTGCCCCCTGCAAGACATTTTAAAGGGTCCCCTTTGCTTATTTAAATGATTTTTGCATAACCTACAACCACGCATTTAAGAGAAATTTGTATACTTTTGGGGTGGGTTTTCTTTAAAAGTAAAGTCAAAGTCCTGGGACATGGAAATTCATCTTTCTTGATCTGGTTTCAGCATTTTTCTTTAATCTCATCTGCTACCATCCTTATATCAGGTCTAAACTGTTGTTTGTTTTTTTTTAAGATTTATTTATTTATGCATACAAGCTGGGGTACAGGCCAGAAGCAGGGGGCAGCAAGGATTCACCAGAGACAGAGTGGGGAGCAGAACAGGCAGACTGACAGAAATACACTGCTGAGGGGAGCAGTGGGCGATGCAGGAGAGGTCTGCCGCACCATGTGGGAATCTCCCTGGCTGGGCACCGAATTTGCGTTGCTGCTGCCGACAACTCCATAGTGCAGTGCCTAACCACTGCGCCACCAGGAAGGCCCCAGGTCTAAACTGTTTATAGTCCCTCTCCAAAATACTGGTTCATCAAATGCATAGTATGCATTTGAACATACCTATTTTTTAGCTATAAATAGCCTCCATTCTCCACTTGTCACTATAATTTACTTCTCTAAAATCTGCTTCTTTTCCAACAGAGTTAAATGGATATTTATGTCTATCTTATCTACTAGCTATAATATAGTAGATTGTATCTTACTCAAGCAGCATAATACCCAGCTATATTAGTTATACTATAAGCATTAAATTAAGGAAAACTATTCCTTATAAAGTTGTTTATAATATTCTTTGAAGCTTTAGATGTCAAATTTAATTGAGAAACCTAGTAAAATAATGTCAAACTTAAAAACATTTTCATAATAATAATATTAGTTCAGTGTAGCAAATGAAGGATTGGAATTTACAAGGCCTATATTAATTTTAGGAATAACTATAATGCAGGCAGTGTGCTAGATGCTGAGAATTGAAAGATGAGTAAGAAAGGGTTGCTAGAACTTTCGGCTCAAAATATATCTGATCATCCATATTCATGAAGCTTACCCAAACGTCACTAAAATACTCATGAAAATAAAAGGGAAAAATATGTTTTCGATATTTCAATTACTAAGACTAATAAAATCAATACCAGTATCTGCAGGGAAATGAATGTGAACTGGTAATTTTCCAAAGTTTCAGTAAATGTTACACCTCGCCTTTGTTTCAGCCTGCTAGCACAGAATATATTTCAAGATTTATTAAAAAAAAATTTATTTTAGAACTAAATTCTATACTTAATTATAACAGAATATCTCCAAAGGGAGTTCCTAGAAAGGCTAGCTTGTATCATTTCCTTAATTTATATCACCTTTTTAAAAACAATGTAAAAATATTTCTCATTCCCAATATTTCAAGAAAAACAAGTGTCAGTAATTTTTCTGAATGCACCAACATGGGTATATACCAATTTCTGAATCAATCATTGGGACTGAGAGAATTAAATAAGTTAATTGCCTAGACTTTATTTATATCTCTATTCCTGTAGAGAGAGCAGTAAGGGCAAGAGTTAGCCCATATCTAAGCCACATGGATTGAGAGTGGGCTCTTCCAAATATAATCAAGTCACTGGTGTAAGAAGATATAAAAATATAAAGATGCTAAATATAAAAACAACACAAGTCCACCAAAGAGTAAGAAGGGAGAAAACTACCAAATCAGCATTTGTTTACTCTCCCTCCAGCATTAATCCTCACTAAAATATAAAGACTCATAGTATTAGGCACTCTAGATAGGACAAATAATGTCTTATAATTATGAAAGATTTAACTTCACTTATTTCATGGAAGGCGAGATACCACTATAGAAAATGTTTTTAAAGCCAAACTAAAAACTAATCCTTGAACACTGACAATGGAATAGGGGCAACCAGAGGGGAGGGGGAGGGGGAAGCAGAGGGACAAGAACAAAGAAGGAAGTAAGTACAGGTGTGGTGGTGGTGAGCTAGGGTTTCTTTAGAGATGGGTTCACTATGGCAACAATACCTGAAGGGTGAGCATATATTTCTATTGTGGAAGCAGTGATGTAAACCATTATTAGCTTAATAAAAATATTTTTTTAAATGTTGGTATATGGGCATTCTGATAAAATGCATGTTTTGATTTAATTAGTCTAGCATCAGGTCTGAGATTCTTTATTTCCAACAAGCTCTCAGGCACTGCTGCTTCAGCTGGTCCATGGAGCACTCTGTATAGCAGAACTTAAATAGTAAAGGCACATTAAAGGAACTCCAGAGATCAAAATGTATTATTGATATTCTCGTGCTCGCGCTCGCTTTCTGTTCTCCCCCTCTCTCTCCCCAATGCCATTCACATTTTGTTCTAAGACTGATATCACACTTGATACTGAGATGCCTATAACAGGTGTTTGAGTCTTACACTTCCTCTTTAATGTCCAGCTGGAGAGAGTATGACCCACAGTCAGGTACCAAAGGCTTGAGCTACTCTTCCCTGAACTTCTCTAAGCAGTTTCTGCAGTTAAAAAACACCAAGTATAATTGGCTCAGGGCTGCGATTTGTGGTAGGAATCACAGTAGTTTTAATTAAAATTAACTTTTAATTAACTGGAAAATGAAATGGTGAGGTGTAATATTGAGCCAGCAAATTCTACTTCAATTTATCATAAAAATAAAGGGATGAAATGAATGGAAACATTGAGGAATATTAAAAAAAAATATGCAAAGGGAACACCAAAAAGAAAGGACTAGGAAGAATGACAAAATGATTGTGTTAAATAAATAGATGGCATATGATGCTATAAAAAAAATAAGGTACTGGAAAATGAAGAAGTAATAATTAAAATAATGGAGTTAGAATCTGTTTTTATTAAATAATTTAAGAAAGTGGAGTATAAGTGCTGCAATCAATGAAAAAAATCAAGAAAAGGGGTAAACTTGGAAAAGAGTAAATGCAAAGGATAGCTAAACATCTGTTATAAACATAGATTTTCATATTACATAATGATATTTTGCATGACACAATTTTTGAAGAGAGAACAGAAAGGGATAGTTAGGGAGGAACAAAAGGCTTTAAAATTCAATCAAGTCAGTCAGTAAACAAAACAGAATGCTCAACCCAGTCATCGGAATAAAAATCAGAGCATGAATGCACCACATAAGTTATGGGGAAAACCAAATACTAATGTTAAAAATAACGTTTAGCTATTCACATATATAAATGATTATGTAACTCTCAGCAAATGCAAAAACAACTTTTGAAAGGAAAGCAAGCAGAAATGTCTCGAAGAAGTTACAAGATGACACATATAGTATGATGACATAAAAACATGAATAAATGTAAAGCAATGGCATGAATAATGCATAGGACCGATAGATAACAAATTCAAATGAGTTGCTATTTCTGGGCACAGGGGAGGAAGGGAAATGTGATTGATGAACGGTCTGCAGGAGACTTCAGTAGTATGTTATGTATTGTTTCATTTTTAAAAAATTAAATCTAGAACAGAGGAATGTTTAGAATTGCTAGAACTGGCTCATGTATACTTGGGAATAAATTATTTTTTTTGTATAGTTAAAATATATAATAGTACACTGTAATGTTAGATGCATGGTCGTTGTGCACTGTCCAAATCTATAGAACGTATAAGACAAAGAGTAAACCATAACGTTTTTATACTATTTGGACTTTGGATGTTGTGGTTCATCAGCCAAATGTAAGTTCATTGGTTAGGACAAATGTAACACTTTGATGAGGATGTTGGTAATAGTGGAGATTATGCTTGTATACAGGCAAAGGAATAAACATGAAATGCCTGTAACTTTCTTTCAATTTTGTTACATATCTACAAAATAAAGACTTTGACTATGTATAATACTTTAGAACAAAAGATACCAGGTTTTAGAAAACAATGAAAGGCAATCTCAACATTGGTTTTTCACAACACTTCTATCAGAAAAAAGAAGAATTAAAAACAAAACATATTAAAAGAAATAAAATTCATTTCATATTAATATAGGAAATAATAACCTAAAGGAATATAACAGCCATAAATGAGAAAATACTTAACAACATAACTGAAAATGTATATATATAAAAAAATGTTAGCATGACAGGCAGAAATTAAAAACTCCACAATCACAAGTGGGAGAATTTAACAAACTTCTCAGACATGAACAAACAAAGTAAACAACACAAAATGAGGTACAGATTTCTTAAGTAACAAATAACAAAATATTGTCATAAATGTGTGGGAATTGTCAAGTAAAAGCAAAATTAACATACACACACAGAACATTTACAATTATTCACCAAGCATTTGATCTGAAAAATGGTCAAAAAACCAAAACAAATGAAAACATCCCAAATGGCTAAAGAATGTGAAGAGATATTTGATTTTCGGAGTAATTTAAAAATCAAAGAAATGTAAATTACAGCAATATGAAATAGTTTCTCTAAAATATTAAAATATCTGATATTTTTAAGTACTGAGAAAGTGAAGAAAAGGGTGATCTCTATCACTGATAGAAAGATTATAGTTGTAAAAAAGGAACTTAGCAATGCATTTTAACAGTCTGTTATAACTTAAATGTACATACTCCATGATGGATCAATTAAACTTTTAGATATCTATAATATCAAAACACTTTTGCATTTGCACAGTTATTTATTGCAGCAATTATAAAAATAGGAATTTTATTAAAATTTTTACTAATAAAGAAATGTTCAATAATGTGTGGTGTATCGAACAGTTAAAAAATTCAGTTAGATCTATAAATAGCATGCATTTAACCCAACATGATATTGTCTGAAAAGAGTAATAACCAAATGATAAGGTAGGAGTCCCATATTTTAATGTTCATTAAATAAATGTTGCTGTATATTTTCTCATGCGTCATAACAGATGTACTTATAACACTCATTATGGTGAGGATACAGAAAACCAAGTAGCTGTAATGTTTCTATTGTTCTCATTTATAAGAGTATATTAATGCCATTATTGCACGGTAAAATCCACTTTATATCAAAATCTAAGAAACATTTTTACCTAAATAGTTGAACTTGAAACTAATCAAGCTTTTGCAGTCAACTGCCAATTACAGGAAAGATCAGACAAGCTAAATGAACCACAAAAAAAGTAAAGAAAAATATAGGATCCAGCTGGTCTTTTACAAGAAGCCAATGGTATAAAGAAGAAGGAATTTGGACAGTGGTGGGCAGTGGGAAAAGAAACTGATTTACAGTTTCAAATGTCTTAAGACTAATTTGACATACTAATGTCAATGAAAAGGGATCAAAGTAAAAAAAATGAGTCACATAAGAGTGTCAGGAAAATTTCAGTATAGGTGTAGTATCACCATATTTAGCTGTGATAATGACATTAATGGACATTAAGAAAATATTAATACTTTTAAAGGATGCATACTGAGGTCTACAGGAATTAGTTTGGCCTGGATTTTCTTTAAAATAGCTTAGTAATAACAATAACAAAAGGGATAGATAAGGCAAATTTGATAAAATTTTGATCATTGTTGAATCTGGGTGGTAGATACATAAGATTTAGTTTGCTATTTTCAATACATATTTTTATTTTGAATTTTAAATAAAATAGATTTTAATATTTCCTAAAATATCAATGTAGAAAATATAATCAAATATTTTGCTCTTTAGCAAAAATAACATATAACTAGGAATAACTGCAAAATTCCTACAAAATTTAACTGAATGTCTAAAACAAAACTTGAACAAATGGAAAATATTTCATATTCCTAGCTACAAAAAGAAGGTATTATGAAGATGTAGGTTCTTTCCATAATAATGCCACTCCAACAAATATCCCAAAGGACTCTGCCTCAAACTTGACAAAAATGGTAGTGATTTTTTTTTCTGGAAGAATAGTATTATAAAGTAATATATTATAAAGTAATAAAAAGTAATATAATGATCACAATCTTAAACTTCCAGATATTGTTGATTATAATAAGCAAGCTGTGAAGAGCATATATATAGAGAAACATTAATAGAATAGATGGAAAGTACAGAACAGATTTATTTAGTAATTCTTCAAAGTAGTATTTCTAATGCTCTATAAGTGAAGGGGTGGTTAAAACTATTCTTTTTGTAACTACTGGTCAAATTGTTAGGAAAGTGATTAAGCTAAATCCCTTGCATATTATACTATTCAGAGAAAGAAGTTTCAGAGATTTCCCAGTAAATTAAAAATCCCTCCCCAAATCTAGACATTTCAGAAAATATTTAATACAGAGAACTGTTATTTGAACTATGGAATAATTGAGGAGTTAAAAAGGTGATGCAAAATGTAACAACAGCAGGAAGGTGTTATTACTCCCTACTGACTGAGGGACAAAAGGCGGAAGCAGTGTTACCGAAGCCTAGAATCAAGGAGCAAAATGCTAGATTATCATGCTGACAATGCAAATCAAATTTTAACTTCACATGGCAAAAATTATAAAAATAGAAGTAAGAGGTTAATAAATGAGGGGAAATGAGGACAATAATTATATTTAATATAAATAACTTTAGAAGAGAATTTGCAAAAGAAGAATGTAAATAGCATTCTCAAGGTTCAACTTTATGCACTAGAAATAAGAGAATGCAAATTAAACCAGAGAAGTCTGTAGTAGCCTAATAAACATTAAACTGATCTAAAATAAGTAAGCATTTTAAAGAATGTAGACCATACGCTACTTTTACAATAGTTGGTAGGTTTTATTGCTAATGTTATAAATATATTTAATCCTAGCAGAATATTGACAAAAACAACTCCACTGTGTAACTATTAATTTCAAACATTTATAAAAATATAAGGTAATGTATATGGCTTAGTGCAACTATTGTGCAAGCATAAGAATAGGCCGGCTAAATAAAGATGTGATAAGAATCACCAAAACTATCATTTTCAAGAACTGATATCAATTTTGATGTTTTGGCTTTATTTTTGATTGCAGTAACATTGGTTTACCACACCGTGTATGACTCAGAGGTATGAACTCACACCTCTTTGGATGTTTATCCCACATAACACATACCTTCAAGTTTTGCATTCTTCCCTTGCTCTGTACTTTCCCTTTCCCCTTAACTTAGGAATCAATGAGTTCTGGGCTTAACTATATTTAATATATATTTGGACTACAGTTATTAGTTACTCTAAGACCTTATCTCTACAATCTCCTATTCTACCTGAAGACCTCTGTGGTATTCTTGTTCACTTAGGATAAAATTCAGCATTTCTGGGTATTTTTATTTTCCTGCCATAGATTTTCCCTGGAAATAGTCACATGTCTCTGTGTGGAAGGCTAAATGGAAATTCACAGGACATACTTATTACTGTGTATGCTCTCTATTCAAGAAGCTACCCACTTATTTTAGTCGTGATACCAAAATTAATAGCCACCCAATTTTTTAAGTCAGATAATACTAATTGCCCCCCAGTTGTATTTTCTATTGGATCATCCATATTTACTTTGCCTCTACAAGTTAACTATCTCTCTTTGTCCTCTACGACCTTGAAGTATTGAAATTCCCTCATCTCAGGAAATTAATTTCATCTTCAGTGTTTCTTTTGCAGACAAAAACTTCCCATTTTCTTGATTTTTTACTAAAACCTTATGTCTATAACTAAGTTATGGTATCTTTGATATAGATATTTCATTGGTTGATATTTTCCTTCACATCAAGACCATGAATATTCCTGCCTTTGAGGAAACAATTACTAAATCATTTCTGAAAGATGCTGGCACTCTACTCACCATTTATTTCTCATGGCCTAAAGGAAGAGCATATCATGTGGTTTTTCTTTGGAGATATTCTTGGGGGGTAATTTAAACATAATAAATCTGCTATAATTTTGGATTAGTGTGTTATTAGGAATGTTGACATCTTTTACTGATGGGCTTTCATATAAGATTCAGGAAAAAATAAAGATGTCAAAGATTGCCACTCTGTGGCTTGAGCAAATTTGTAGTTCAGGGAAAGGGCTATAGGAACCAATTCTTTTGTTTGCATATGAAAATTTTCACATGTCTATAAGCTATCTACATTGCTGGATGCAAGTGCATAGGTTGAAGAAAGCAACTCTGGAGGGTCCTTGGTGTCTCTCAAAAAAAAAAAAAAATTCACGAAGCTCCAGAATGAAACTAGCAACATTTATTAGGAAGCAACAGGATAGAGCTCTACGAGCCACAGTAGGGAAGTCTCAAAAAGCCAGTGAGCTTCCCTGAGCAATAAAGCAGTAGTGATAGGGGCGACAGAGGGGGAGGAGTTCAGGGAAGACACTATGCACGGTACACTAGGAAATCTGCACACACATTACTGTTTATGACTTGTCTGCTCTGAGTTATGTTCCAGCCCAAGGACATGTCTGGAGGAGTGTGGGGACCCGATGGTATCGGAAGACCAGCCTCAGCACACTGGGGCGAGGGTGAGGCCAGGTGTCCAGGAGGGTGATAAGGAGCTCGGGGTTGGACATCACAAGACCTAGGCAGCCCCGAAGGCCTACTTATTGCTGAACTGTCTTTGTTCAACTCATTTCAAAAAGCCAGCTGGAAATGAAATGTTAAGGTTTCTTTGGGTGTTAACCCCCATTTTCCAGATTGCTGGTTGATTAAAGCACACCTTAAAGATTCAATTCCTGTCTCTACTCTTTTGGCATTTGGTGCTGACAGGTGACCCGAATGCAGGTCTTCCAGTTACAGTAGGGTTGTTAAGGATTTTTCCTTTCTGAGTGGGGAGGACTTTCTCTTAATTATGCATACTTTGCTCCCATTACTTTTCCATATTCTAGACTAACTGGAACTCCCCCTCCTTCCCTTCCTCTTCTGGTGGGGTGGGAAGTAGAGAAACTGCAGTTAAAAGACTCTTTCCAGGCCTTCCTGACCTGCCAGGCCAGAATGGCCCAGTGTGATTGTAGATAGGCTGCTGTGCTCTGATGGCAGAATGTGTAAAAGCCTTTTCTATCCCTAGTAGAGATGCCCTATGATCTGGAATTCCAGGATGTTCCAGTTTTTAGACACAGATTTTAGGACCAACTGAACATATATGCAGAGCCATGGGTCAGGAAGTAATTATCTGTGCAGAAAGAGTAAGAGAAAATAAAAAATGACCAAAGTTTGTTTAGAAATCAGACACAAGAGAAGGAATCAAAAAATGTAAAATGAAAAAGAACAGTCATTAAAAAAGTACAACAGCAGGGAAGTCAAGAGAATAAAGCGGTCCGAGAAGGCAATGCTGGTTAATTGTTTCTAATGATGCTGAGTAATGGAATAATACAAAAGTAGAAGAGGTACCAAGAGATTGGCAACATGAAAAAGTTATTTCACTGGAAAGATTGGGAAGACAGCCCATGTGGCGATGGTTGAAGTAATAATGAAAAGTGAGACTACAGAGACAGCAAAAATAGCTTCCTTTAATAAGTCTTGCTGTCTGTCAAAAGATACAAAAAAAATATAGTGGAAATAAAAGAGGAGGTGAGGTCAAGAAGAGGGATGCTTTTGCTTTATTTTTAAGGTTGCAAATGTTAAAGGATGTTTTTATGCTGATTTAAGCTGACACTAGGTTATAGATGTTGGTCAGAAAGGGGTAATGAGACTATTTTTGTGCAAGATAGCCTGAGGTGAAAAGAAGCTAAATGTTTTTAAAGAAAACATAACTGGCTAATTTGCCTAGAGCCTGATGAGGGAAATAGGAGACAGAAACGTATTTTAGGGAGGGACAGTGATGTAACTCATATATTGATTTATTATGTTTAATGAATGGACTGTTAGAGGGAAATTTACAAATCTGCACACAATTTACAAAGAATAATAACAGGTAAAATAATCTGGTATAAATTCCATGTACATAATTGGTTCACATAGTACAATTTCATTGACTTTGCTCTACTTTAATATCCATAACTAAACTATGATTGTGATTAACGAACGCATATAGCTTCAACATAATTTTAGTTGATCTTTTCATTATCATTAACAAATTAGATGAAAGTCAAGATATACGCCTAAATCTTACTTGTTGATCAACACCATGAGGGACTTTGTTGAATTAAATAATAATTTTCCAAAAAGAACAGATACTTAATTTTGAATAATATTTACAATGCAAAAACTATAGACATGACACTTTAAAAGTTTTATCTGTATTTACCAATATTTTCTCTGACACGTTCTCAAATTTAGACAGTCCATAAAATAGTAAGATAAGTTCTGATTAGTTCTGATTTCCTAGCATTTACCAGTTTCTGTAGAAAATGGCCAAATTCCAAGCTACCAACGTAACTTCACCATATGTGAGCTGAGAAGAGCTGCACAGTAGCCTGCCATTATGCAGTATTTCCATGGCACAGCCACAGTAAGTGTAAATAATCTCAGTATTACAGTAAAACAGTCACGTTATTAAGAAGTGATGAGTCTGAGAGTTACCTCAATTTTAAAATCTGGTGTATTTGATTATAAGTTTATACATGATTATAAGTTTATATAATAATGTCTAGAAGTTTTTCAATAAAAGTTTAAAAACAGTTTACAAGATTCTGAAAGTCTAGCTCTTGCAAACTGGTACATACCAGTTTCCTCACACCTTCGTGTAGGGTGTCTCACAGGTCTTGCTAAGAATGATATCAAACTGAGTGCAAAGAAAAGCCATTATGTGTTTTAAACACTAAAGTGGAGTAGTAGGGGTAATTAGGCCCACAGAAATATAACTCATTTATTCAATAAATTCTTGTTGGATGCTTAGTACCTCAACATGACAGAATTTAGAACCATGGCTTGATGGCAGTTGGTAAGAGTTAACATTGGATCACGATACAAGTGTTTGGAACTAGATGATTTTGAAAATCTTCCCCCAGTTTTGTTATTTCATGATTCTCCATGACTACACCAACTTTGGGAAATATGAAAATATGGGGCCCATAGCTGATGCTCCACCAGAGATATCTTAGACAACTGATGCTTCAAACCAGTAGATTTAAGTAGAAAGCAAGCTGATCTCAACCATCATAAGCTATTATACTAGGTCCAAAATCCTCTGATAAAAATGATGAGCTTAAAATATCAGCAGTGTGGAAAATGAGATGGTACCTCTGGGCTTTCAGTACTAAACTAAAAATGTACAAATGGCAAATATAATAAAAGGTGAAAATGAAATTTGTTTTCATTGCTATAAACTTCATGAAAAAGTAGTTTAGGGAAAGAAACGAGGCTATCATATTTGCTGGTATATGTCATTCCTACCAGGAAAATTAAAAAGCAAGCAAGGGAAGGATGAAATCACTTCACAATGAAAAGGTAGCCTGACAAGGCCCGAAATTGTGCTAAAAACCTCAGGAAAACAAAATTAAACTATAGAATTAAAAGATATGATTGATTTTTACACCTGTGACACTAGTAAACTAATTATTTTCAATGTAGCTCTTAAAAGCGGTTTGATGGGCACCAAAGTGTCTTTTGGCTTATGAGCGTAAGTGATACATTGCTCAGCCAGCATCTTTTTCCTCTCCAAGCCCAGAGAAGCCTTTCATTACACTGTCAGTGGCAGCTGGTTGACAAGTCTGGATAATCAAACTAAAAACTACTCTTATAAAAAGTTTAGAGCTCTACCGAAAGTGTCGAAAATGTAAAAGGCTTATCCCCAGGGAAAGGGGAGGTTCTCACCCTGTCCTGTAACAAAAATAACTTGAAAAATGTTCTTTGTAGTGAAATAATATTTCAACAGTTAAACACAAATATAACTGTGTATCTAAGAACTGGAAAAAATTATTTAAGTTAGAGAAGCATGATGATTAAAGGTGAGGTCACAAAAGAACTGATAATTTATTTAACACTGTTAAAACAGGGCCTCCCTGGTGGCATAGGGGTTAAGTCTCAGTACTATCGATGCTGTGGCCTAATTTCAAACCCCAACCACAGAGCTAACCCACATATGACACAGCAGACCTCTTCTGCCTCCCCCGCTGCTCCCCTCTGCAGTGTATTTCAGCAGATCTGCCTGTTCCGCTCCCCACTTTGTCTCTGGTGAATCCTCTCATCCCACCCATCCCTGCACCTCTGACCTACACCCTAGTTCTTCTATGCATAAATAAATCTTTCTTAAAAAAATATCATCTAAAACAGGTGATAATTTTCTTGCCATTATGGGTAATTACTTTTGAGATTGTAGAGTTATTAATGTACTTATTTCATAATTTAATGATATATTTAAGCATCTTATTTATAGCATCTGTTCCACATTATTCATTGATCCATTTGTAGGAGGGGCAGAATACTAAAGTTACTCTTGTTAAACATTATTCTTGATACAGAAGTCACTAACAAATATTCATTAGTATCTATTGCCTAGCATAGCTAATATGAAATACTAATGCAAAGGAATAAAGACTAAAAATATAATTGATTTGCATGAAATGATCAAATATTGAAATACCACATCCCCAGAATTCCTTTTCTGCTTAAGATAGCCTCATTAGTCAAAAAGGATTACCAACTGAAGTACTGTAATCCATTATACAGGTGTTCTGTGTTTCATAATACTGAATATGATGCATCAAATTATGTCACCCACAGGTAATATAACATGTAATATCACTAAATTTCACACGTATGAAATTCTTCTCTAGAATCTCTTTATCTACTGTTCTCATCAATTTTCTTTAGAAATCAGGTTTTTTCTTTCAAGTACCTAATCACTTTTATTATAGTATTCAACAAATTGTGTGGCTATTCAACACTTTATTACAAGATGGCTTTGTGTTAAATGATTTTTCCTATAAGTAGACTAATGCAAGTGTTCAGAGAATATTTATGGTATACTAAGTTAAGCTGTGGTGGTCAGTGGATCAAATGTTTTAAATGCATTCTTGACTTGTGATATTTTTAACATATCATTGGCTCATCTGACATAATCTTAGCACAAGTTAAGTTATATAAGTTAAGGTTTACAAAACCAACTTACATAAAAGACAAGTATACATACTGTTGACACGATCAAAAATATTAAAAGACGTTAAGTAGATGATGAAAATCTGAATTATACTCTCCCAAATCAATGAATTGTGCACACTAATAGTGAAGACCAAGGATTCTGTTGTATCAAATAAATAAGAAAACAATGTGAACTGAGTTCAGCACAGAGTAAATGTTCAAAAAATGGCAACTCTGGATGAGAAGGATGATAATGAAGTTACTTCAAATATCTAATCCTACACAAGTCTTTAAAAATTTCCTTTGGGAGTAAGTTTCATGCCCATTGATCCAACAATTTCCACTTTCAGAAACTTTCCCTGAAGAAGTAATTAGATGTGTATGCCAAGATTTAATGATTTCTAAAAAAGTTAATTAGAAGGAAGGTCTGTTAGCAATCTTAGTGTTAAAACAAAAGGGAATGGATAAATCAATCATGATTCATCTACAAAATGAAACACCAAGTGCCATTATAAATGATGTAGAACAATATTAGATGACAGAGGATTTTTTTTCACAAGAATATTTTACATGGTAAAATTTGCACATCTGAAATTATTTAGCTGTGTTTGAATATATAAATAATATATAACTGATACTATTTACATTTTATAATTTCAAATAAATTATACACATGCACAATGAAAAATTATAGCTAAAATGAGCAACTATATCAGGGCAGTGATTATGTCTTTTATTAATTTGTTTGCCTTTATCACTTCTACATATTTCCAATTTTCTCTGTAATTGAGTTTTATTTTTATGTTAATATTGATTTAAAGATCTAAAGATGCTCTTATACACACTAATAAGATTAAGAAAGGTATTCAGTTAACATATTAATTTGATTTGATTTAAAATGAGGTTTTAAATGCTTCTAAAATTATAAATTAGAGTTAAAGCCAGTACTGGAATGAATGCTGCAGTGCTTAACTCTTGAAATTTATAGAATCAACTTTAACAATATTCATAAGCCCCCACCTAAGAATAGCCCCACAGAGTTCTCAAGCCACTTAAGATACTAGTACACTGAGTCAAGCACACACGTCTTTAAAACTATCTCAAAGACTGCTACTGTGTTGAAATCCATAATCAGAGAATGTGGCCCACACTCCACATCCTCAACAAGCGAGGTGGGGAAACTAACATAAAGAGGTCCACAAATGGCTGACAATTCAAGCAGCAGATGGCCCTGGTGGTCTTCACAGGTGCTCATTTACATATTTTGGCCATAACCTTCCTCTCCTTTCCCCCAGCTTGGCAATATGCTCTGGCTTGAGTGGACATTTAAACCAAATAGTTTGAGATTCAGTTTATAACCCTGGCCCTTATACTAAGTATACGCACAATCACAAAGGAGTCACTTAAACTTTGGGAATGCCCCTTATCTCAACCATATCTCCTGGTCATAATATTCATATGGTGATAAAGGGGAACTAAGGGAAAGTTACTGTCAGGACAACTTGAATTTCAGCATAAGTCAGAAATATTGACTTATTTAGTCTTTTATAGTGCCAATCAAATGTTATGAAATGCTAATTTTTAATATTAAAATTTTTTAAATTAAATAAATATTGAAATTTTAAAGAAACTATTCACACTAGTTTATAACATGTTTTATGGAAAGTGACTAGTTCATATATATTCATTATTATTTATTTACTACCTTTCAAGCATGGTCACCTCATAATTCATGTGTATCATAAAGTCAAGTTAATTATGGAAAATTTCTCTCAACAAAGTAATAAAACCATCTGGACATGTGATGATGTATTAGATGTTTTAATATCACATTAAATGAACTAACCTTTAATAAACTAATGTTTAAAAAATAGATGCAAAGTTTATTCAAAGTTCATTCATTTATTGAACAAGGTTTAACTGAGTATATTATGTGTACTACAGTAGGCACTGAAACCTTTAAATCACATTAAGTGAATATTTGAGAGAAAAATCATTACACTTGTTTCTTTGAATTGTTATTTAGTCTTATAATATGCTGCTATTTCCACTTGTAATGGCATTTTCTTATTCCTGGAGAAATTTCAGTTATTTGGAACTCTAGAAAAACATGAGTATAGGGAAATTTCATATCCAAGAACCACTCTAAATAAATAGCATTAGTAAGCACAAAGAATCCCACCATCTTAATTATTTTTATACTAGGATGCAGAAAAACAAGCATATTTCAAATATTATATAGTGGAAACATTTTAAGAATTAATTATCTTGGGGTTCCCTGGTGGCCCAAGGGGTTAAGTCTCAGCACTATGAAGCTATCTGCAGTCACTGCACCATGAGTTTGATCCCCAGCCAGGGAGCTTCCCACACAGTGCAGCAGACCTCTCCTGTCTGGCCCACTGCTCCCCTCAGCAGTATATTTCAGCAGATCTGCTTGTTTTGCTCCCCACTCTGTCTCTAGTGAGTCCTCTTACCCCCCACAACTCTGGCTTGCTCCTCCATTCTTGTATGCATAAATAAATAAAAATAAATCTTAAAAAATACAATTAATTATCTCATCTCCTGAAATGATAACATCTTTCACATTGAATCTTCATAGACTTTCAAGAGAACATGACAAGAAATTATACCCAAAAGGGACAAATCTTTCGCCATAGGTTTTTTATTTTATAGAAATGCCTATTTCATCCCAGAAAGAAAATAGTGATGAGATTTTGAAATCTGAGCAAGTTATCAAGTTTTAAGCAAGTATAATACAATACAATAAAAATACTTATGGGAAAAGAAATGCTCAAAAATCTTGCGAACAATCCATTTCTTTTGCAATAGTTGCTACAAATCTAATGCAAGTCAAGAGACTCCCCGTTACTACTGAGCCTTAAATATTTCCTAAAGAACTGTGTCTAAACTTTTCAGAAATCCCCCCTTCAGATAGCTATCAAATTGGTTTTTATATGTTCTGAAATTGACCTTGAAAAAGATAGGTCAAATCTGTCTAAAGTGGTAGCATTTTTAATAAAAAAAAATCAATCATTTCAGGTAAGTAGACAAAATATGTTTACGCATAAGTGTGATCAAAGAAAAATAATTTTATTGTTACAGAAACATAGTGTTTCATAACTCTCTTAAATAACTAGGATAGAATTAATGCATAATTAACTACATCATCAAAGCTTGTAAATCGTTTTCTAGTGGCCACCCACCATTTGATTAGGAAGAGTAAATGACTACTTTCACCATCTTATACTCTTGCTACATTCCATGTTTTCATGTCTATTCTTTTTCTTTCTGTTCTTTTTTTCAATCAATCCTGACAGGTAGCCAGTTTTAAAATTTCTTTCTCTAATGGAAAACTTGCAACAGAATTATGAAATTATAGCTAATGATAAAAATAAGTATGGCATCATGTAACTGAAAAATCCAGATATTTTTCAGATATCCCTTTGATGTCTTTACTGATACATCATACACTACTTTGTTTCTTAAAGGTAAAGTACACATATGAAGAACTTACATGAAATTGTTTCTATGATGGTAAAGATTGAGTTATGTTCAAATTTGTTCATGAATCTTCCACTTTCCATGCAGATTCAAAGAATGAAATATAAACTGCTAAATACATGGATAAGCAAAAAAATTAAAACAAAAAATAAATTGATAAAGCCCCAAATTGAGTATGAGTGAAGATGCTTTTGGATTTATTCTACGAATGAAACAGATGAAGTTGAAGAGAAAGAGAGAGAGAGAGAAGAGAACTGAGTAGAAGCAATTTTTTTTCCTTTAGAAATAAGATTTCATTTTTGTCCCAAAGAAACAGAAGTATAACATGGAACATTTCACTTTGACAGACCTAACATCTTTAAAACAAAGGCAAAGTGTGACAAGTATTTTAACAAAAGTGAACAAGAACTCTTTAATTTGGAGCCGCACAATGAATCATGATGCCAGAACTTAAAACTAGAGTAAAGAACAGATACTGTGTTTTCTCAAAAATATCTTCCTAAACCTTTTAGAAACAATGCTTTCACTTTTAAATTATATTTTTATATCAGAATAATCTCAGTGACAGATGGAAAATATCACAAGGGAAATTTTGGAGTTGGCTAAAAGATTATAAATAAAAATAAATTCACCAAAGTTATATGACAAATCTATGGAAAAAAATAGATGATCAGACTTTAAACTTTCCCTTTGTTGCTCTGTTCATTAGACCATGTTACCTTACAGGTTATGTTGAGTAATTCTTATTACTCAGCTAGAAACATATGGGAAACTGATACCTTTTCAAGCCTGAACAGGTGTAGAGTGTTCAATTTGACAAAGGCAGTCATATGACGATTTTTCCTGAGAAAATGTTTGACAAATTGTCAAAACTCTTTTGGAGAGAGAAATAGTGGATAGAGTTGCTCTAAGGAATATATGTCAATTCAGTTATTTTATCCCAACATCATATTTTGATGATACATGAATGATTTCTGTGGCTCTTGTGCTAAAAATCAGCTTAAAGTGAGTCAGATTGATTTTAAAACATGTAGTTAGTGTTATCAGAACATTATGTGGTGACATTTATGCAAAACTTTTATCATAAAGTAAGCTTGTTTTTACCAAGATTTAAAAGAAATAATATTATACAGGTACACAACTTGATCAAATATTACTCAGTATAAATCCTGTAGTTCAAAGGCTCATATATTGAACTACAATCTGAAAAGCTGTCAAGGAATAGGGGAAGATGGGCAATTCTCTGAAAGCAGACCAAAAGCTGCCATATGTTATCTGGGTTACAAGTTCAAGAAATATCTGAATGGTAAACATGTCCAGTAAAAAAAAAAAAATTAAATCCAATTCTATCATCTACCAAAATTGTTTCATGTAGTTGCATCGGCCAGGAAATCTCATCTGACTACTTCAATCTTGGGCATTCTAGACCCACTTTCATCTTGAACTACAGTTTTCTCTCTCTGTTCCCCAAATTCCAGTCATAGTAGACCAACTACCCAAGGTACACATTTACTGCTTAACGAACCTTCATTGCTAATCCCTTAGCTTGATTTTCCCTCTCCCCATCCCTGACTGCTGACAACCCTATTTTTTAAGGCTCAAGTACTCAAATTCTGTATCTTTCAAGAAAAAAACCAATAAAAATTCTTAGTAAGAATTAAGCTCTGCTTTGCACATAAAGACCTTGGTTTGACTTTGCAATTGGCATATTATATTCTGCCATAAATTATAACTCATTTTATACATCTCCTTCTATATACAGTCCTAGAGTACAGGACATATATTAATCATTTTACATACCATTTATATTTGAAAATTGTAAGAACTGAACTAAATGAGTTAATAAGTGGGTTAGGAAATCATTGATTATTTTATATTTAAATATCTTTTATTTAAAAAAAAAAACCTCAGAAGGTCTTCAGATCCCTTCATTCTCATTTTATATAGTTGCTGGAAAATACCCTTTGGGGTGTTCTGCTATATGTTTGCTGTGCTCTTTGAGAACCCAAGGTAATCTTGGAGAGTCATGTGTCTCTGAAAAATCCCTCTTAGACTTATCCTGTTTACTTATCTCCTGGTGCTTGACCACAGCATCACATATTCATCCCCAAAGCCCCAGACATTTTCTTATCTTTGGGGACTACTATATTATCTGGGCAAAACATTCACAGACTACACTGAATGCTGAAAATAAAAGTCAGTGGCAAGAGACATTGACAATAATTACTATATACTTTTATATCTATGTGGTTCTTCAGATGCTAAAGTGAGAAATAGGTCTTTACTGGACAATACTGCAGGGTATTTCACAATGACATTCTGAATTTTCCTATCTAGTGAAAAGGAAAAGTATCTTTGTGCTGACTGATTCAAAAGAAAAGGATTAAGTTCAACAATGAACTCAGATCTCACCAGAGCCTCAGCAGTTAATTTCTCCGAACCAAGGCTTGTAATGTCAATATTTTATGAAGAGACAGGTCTACATGAACAATACAGAACTATCTCTGCCAGAAAATTGTCTGCACCTCACTCTGGCAATCCCACAGTAGCAGCTATTTGTTTTTAGATTTTAATACCAACAGACATCCAGCAAGAGTTACTCAAGACTGAAACTCAATGATGTGAGGTAAGAAGAAAGGAAGCTGGGATGTGAGAGTTCAGGCAGCTTCAGCTTTGGGATTGTGCCTTTCCTGGCCCCATCTCTTGTTCTTCAGTTGTGTGTTGTATTTGTTCTTTCAGTTGATGATTTCTGATTCATCAATGTTTTAACTCATCTATCTCCTACTGCTGCTTCAGTTTCTTCTGATCACCTTGACACTGAGTATTTACGCGAAACTTAGACCTCCTGCACTGCTTTGACTCTTCCTTCTGTTTACTTGGCATTGGATGATTCTCTTGCCTGGACATACCTTGATTGTCTGTAGTTTGTCTCCCTCATTATAGTTCTCCAAGGGGATTCTCTACTTACTGCCTGGAAAAACAACCGCAAGTCGGAGTTTTCACCTCAAATTTTTCCCAAATACCGTTTGCTGCCTGGCTTACTAAATCATTGAATTAAATTTTTTTTTTGCTGTGGGAAATGGCTAAGGGAGCATGCCACATTCGTTTTCTAGGGCTGCTTAGTATGTTACCACAAACTGACAAACCTCAACAAAAAAATATTTTTGCACAGTTTTGAATGCTGGCAGTCCAAAATGAAACTGCCAACAGGGTTGATTCCTATTGGAGATTCTGAAGGAGATGCTCTGTTCCATGTTTCTCTCCCAGCTTTTGGTAGTTGCCAGTACATCTTTGGCTTGTGAATGCTTTACTCTAATCTCTGCTTCTATCATTACCTAGAATTTTCTGTGTGTGTATCTATCTCTGTATCTCCTCTATTATTCTTATAAGGACACCATTTATACTGGATTAAGAAACCACTTTATACTTGTATGATCACATCTCAACTAATTACATCTATAGCAACCTATTTCCAAATAAAATACCATTAAGAGATATTGGGGATTAGGGCTTTGACATGACTTTTTTGGAGAACACAACTAAACCCATAAAAAGTGGTTATAGACTGACAGGTCAAATTTGCTAGCAGAAATTTAGAACTATTCAAAATTATTAAAATTTCTGACATCAACCCCCTACTCATATAGATATGGTCATGATGGCTTTTTCTTCCTATGCCTTTTTATCAAAGAAAACTTCTCAAAATTTTAATGTCTTATGCATATTAATGGAATTCATTTATTTTGTTTGCAGTAAATGCTAATAGTTTATATATCTCTGTTTCATTAACAGGTTTATATTTTATTCAATAAATATTTACATTCCTATATACTATAAGGTTTTAGAAATAACAAGAGTTTATAAATATAGATAAGGGCAAATCATCTTCTCACCTCAGGGAACTTTTAATTTAAAAGACTAACTAAATTATAAGGGACTTATTGTACTAAACTTTCTCAAAAGGTACAAATGAAGCAGTCTAGATTATAACAGATGTTAAAATGACATCAGCTGAAGGAATGAAGAAAGGCTTCCCAGAAAACAAAGTATTAGTTTAGGTCTTAAAGGATAGTATGGAGAAGGACTGTAAATATTGGATTAAGTGGAAGGTTATATATCTTTGTTGGGAAAAATTCTAAAATTCTGTGATTCCATTGTTTCAGAGCTATGAAAACAAATGATAATGAGCAACGTTTTGCAGGAATATTGTGAGAAGTTAAAGGAGGACAATAAGAGTATATCTCATGTGGTTGAATAAAGACTAAAGGAACTAACTGGAAATGAAATTGTGAAAGTGGTACAATGTATGACCTAGGTTAGTTCCCAACAGCTACAGTCCAACCTCCTGCTCTCAGGATCAATCTTGACCAGAAATATGACATATATAAGAGTTTACAACTGACGATTTTGGATTAAATTCCCAGATCCTTTACTGCAAGTCATACATTGTCTCTAAGCCCCAGACTTGTCATTTGTGTCTGAGTTTGTAAAAATTTAAAAAAGCATCACGGGAATGGGTAGTCCTTTGCATTACCAGTGGAAATTTGATCTGTGATATTATGTTGGCAAAGCAAGCTCACAAAATCTATTAAAATGAAAATACATAAACTACCTACATAGGAATTCACCTCTGGAGAATCTATCCTAAAAGCATTTAAGAGCTGGGAGATAAGGAAATAAGTACAAGGATATTTATGGTAGCATTGTTAATGATGGAGAAAAAAAAGACAAAAAATTAATTCAAGGTGAATAATGACCATCGATAGAGGAATTATTGAATGAAACATGATTTATTCATTTAACTTAGCATGTATTAAGCTGCTACTTAATCAATTTAAGCTGATCTGATTTCATTTGTTCTATTTATGAAGGATTGCACTATTATTATAATCAATATTGCTCATTTTTAACTTTTCCTCCACAAAAAAAGACTGCATATATTCCATCATTATGTTTGACTATTTTGACTAAAATCATTAAAACCCACTCTTTTTATTTATTTCATTTATTACATAAATATAAACATATATTTATTATAGAAAATCTGGAAAATTATAGAAACAAAAATGAGGAAAATTTTTGCTCATTAATACTGTACATCTCTGTGTACAATGTCCCAGCATTTTTTCCTATGAAAAATATTTTTCACCAAAATGGCATCAACTCAAACAAATGACATATTAGATGGTTAATTACTTTCCTATTGTTGAGTAAAAAAAAATCATATTTAGTGACTTAAAATAAAATTATAATTTCACAGTTATGGAAGTCAGAAGTCTCTTGTAACACTGGTCAACAAGATTTTACAAAAAGTCATGTTACTGAAATAAAATTAGTCATTTCCTATCAATTTGTATGTGCTCAACATGAAAATGACTGTCAAATTCTAATTTTGGCTCTAGTTTTTTTTTGTAATCTGCAATAAATTGATGTTTATATTACAAAATGCATGCCAATAATAATAGGCCTATGGTTAATACCTGTAAAAAATCAAGTCATAGACTACTTCTTGGATTTCTTCGCTTGTCTCTTGCACAGGTGTTCAGGAATAGAATAGACGGAAAACGGTTTCCATTGTGCAAAAGCACAGCCTTAACACTTAGTTTTGAAGAGTCTAGAAACAGTCCCCTTTCTTGTGGGTCATGAGTGATTTCTAAGGCATTCATGAGGCCCTCAATATCGTAACAGAATACCAGAGTACTTTCGGAAGAAAGGCTCCAACTGCTGGTGGTGCTTTCGATATAAAGTAATGGTGACATCTTCTTTGAGAAGATACCACTGTTGGAGTCTTGATCCTACCAATTCTGTCTTGTTGTTGGATAAGTCCAAATCATGAACCAGGCCATTTAATTCTTCCTGTGTTAGTCTATGTGGGGTTGATGATGTACCACAGTGAACATCTGGATCACCGCATGCTGATAGAAGAGGAGAACAGGTCGGCTCACCCTTGTCCTCATCAGATGAATCAAGAGAATATTCTGCTGGAGGTTCTGGAATAGGAAGTCCCTCATCATGTGGAACTAGTCTCAATGCAGACAGAATGCTTGGGTAGACTATTCTCGACTTCTTTTGCTTCATTATTCCACTGGAAAGAGGAGGAACCAAGCAGAAATAACAGTCTTTTCTGTGTTTGCTTGGCTCTCTCCACACCATGGGGACTGCAAACGGCATTGACGGTCTTTTGCCATTTAACCACTGTGAAAGCTGTGTTGTACATGGAGCACAGCATATATGCGGGGCCCAACGCTTGTCTTGGTCACCAACCTTGCATCCGAAGTAAAGATGTAAGCCTTCTCCACTTGACAAGTGATACCCTTCTTCTGATTGGCAAATGTCACTTCCCCACAAATAGAGCAGAAATTGTCCACACTATTAATGCACTTTCGAGGCACTACTGTTCTGTATTGCGCCTAAATGGATAAAATAAGAACAGTTCTATGGAACAGTAGCTTCAACTGTCTCACACAAATTCTGAAGTATTTTGAATGCTCAACATTTCCGACAGGGCTTTATATAGTGCCCTGCTGACGTCAGCTTACTTCAGCAGCTGCATTGCATCAGAAAATGATGCAGTCAACTCTGGATGATGTGTGCATGATGGTATTACGCAATGTGATACAATATGACATCATTCTAGGCTGATTTAGGATGCTGTTGCAGTCCTACTGGATAAATTTACATGGTAAAACATATAAAATGAATTATATGAAATATCTTCAAAACGAGAGCTAATAACAAATTTTCAGTGTTATATTCATGTTCAGCACACCAAGATACTACAGATCAGGGCCTTTTTAAGTCAGTAACAATCTCACTGTTGACCAGTGTAATTTGTAAGCACCACCATTACTCCCTTAGAGGCTCTAGAAGAATCCAATTCCTTACCTTTTCCAGCTCTAGAGGTAACGTGGCATCCTTGACTCATGATACCATTTTTTTCTCTTCAAACCAAAAATAAGCATCTTCAAATAGATTTCTGACTTCAATATTTGCTTTTTTTAAAATCTTATCTCCTTTTCTAATTCCATTCTCCTCCCCTCTAGCAAAATCACTTGTGATCACATTAGACCTACCAAATAATCTATCAAGATCCTCAATGATAGCTGGAAATCCCCTGGGATCACAAGGACATGTCTGGGGGGCATTATTCTATTACCCATGGGGTTTTCAGCAACAGATGCTGAGATGGAGTTTGGGATGCAAGTCAGAACTTAACCTGAAAACAGGTTTGGATTGAGGAAGATGTCAAACTTTGTCAGACCTGACAAAACCTCCGTCAACACAATGAAGTGCTTTAGAGAAAGTACTACCTTTCAGAGTGTTTTATGTCCAGTCCAAATGCATCAATCATTGGGTCTGGGTTGCCCTAGGAATGGAGTAACATCAGGCAAAGCAACTCTGCATCTGAGACTGACCATGAAGGATCTAATAGCTCTAGTTGTTTGTTAACCACATTCCCTGTGACTGAGTAAAATGTCTATTTTGAAGGGGTAATCTTCATGGCATATTTCAATGTCACATGAAGTACTAAGGACATATCTATACAATACTCTTTAATGACTTAACTTTTTCACATAATGTATCTTAAAATTTTCCAAAGAACTGTATCTTAAAGTCTAAGATCCATGGTATCTATAAGAGATACCTTCAATATTTGGGCTATTTCCATTTTGTCCACTCTCAAAAATGATTAAGTCATCAGCTATTAAGTTTGGAAATAAAACATTCAACTTAGATTTGCTCTTTCCTATATGCACAAAGTGCTAATCTTTTCAGTGCTTTTCCTATGCCCCGTAACTATCAGAACACATTAGAAAAGAACATGGTAAACAATTCAAATGAAAACTCTATAATTAACCTTTTAAAAGTTATATTTTAAAATAGAATATTATACTTTCTCTGACATTAAGATGTAGAATTTTCTTATGAATATATTTTTACCCTAATGAATACTAAAAAAAAGGAAATCTTGGCAAATTTATAAAGGTTAACCATTATTAAAAAACAAACAAACCCAGAGCAGATCTGAAACTATAAATTTATGGTCAACCTGGCTTCCCATCTTCAGTGCCCTAGAGTTACCTCACGACTCACTAACTCAGTCCTGTTAATCCCATGCCACAGGTTTTGACTTGATTCCCACTGAGACACACTACTTTCCCTGTCTTTGAGATTTAAACCTAGACATGAGATAATGCCTTGAGACCATGCATACTGGGGATATGTCAACATTCTCCTTATGTTAAGCCAATCCTGAAGGCACATTTTTATCAACCAAGAAGAGCCAAACACTCCCCAAACACAGAATGAGTGGTTGGGAGATTTACAAACTTCATTCCCCTCTGGACCAAAAGATTACTTGTATTAGGAGTCGTGTCTACCTATCTTCTTGGCAAATGTCTTTATTCAGATGCTCTCAGAGAATTAGGATATATTTGGGAACAAATTTATACCAAGTAGGAATAAATCTGATATTATTTTAAAATACAAATCTCTTTTAACATAAATACATTAATAATTTTGCCAGAATGTGGAAGTAAAATTACATTCACAAAAAATAACTTTATGCATCCTTAAAATCATCCCACACATAATTGTTCAGTACAGAATGTTTCACTCCTGCCTATTTCCTTCATTTTTAAAAGAACATCAACTTCAAAACTTAATTGTCTATTAAACTGTTACGTCACAGATGATATGGTCACCTGCAACTTTTCAATATCATATAAAGAAGTACTTGAGGCAAATATTTATAATGGAAAATGCTTAATGAAAATGTATTAAATAATTTTATGTTGGTATTGAAAAATATCTCATTTACCTATACCATCTTTGTTCATTTAGAAAGCCACAATGAAAAAATCTTGAAGACACATAAAAATTATATTATAAAAATTCCTATTGATGAAACAGTTCATTAGTAAAATGAGCACAATAATTTTTTTGCTAGAATTTATTAGAAAACTGGTATTTACATTTTTAAGTATGTGTACAGAATTTTTCATCCTCCAAAGTAAAGAATGCTACACCTGAATATAAAGCAGTCACTATGACAAATAATTGATGAAAACAAACAATAAGCTGTTGTTCACTTTTATGGAGAGGTGCTGGATGGAGATGAAATTAATTGAATTAAATGTGATCTGACAGTTGGATGATAGTGCTGAACTAATTAATGTAACATGAAATGAAAGGAAGGGCTAATTGGGCACCAAAAAAAGATATCTCATTTTAAGCAGACTCTTCTGCTCCTTGTGACACTGTGTGAAGGAAATGACAATATCCAAATGAATTCCCCACCTACTCCATAAATTAAGACAATAACAGTAAAGAAGGCAAAAAAAAAAGTGTCACAAACATCAGTGAGATTGTAGATCATTTAGTACTTGCAATTAAATAGACATTTCCCACTCATTGTAAGGCCTTTTTTTTTTTTTTTTTACTGTAGTTAAGGCTGTAATCCCTTGAAAAACAATAATTTTGGAATTACTGCTATACTCTTTTAAAGTCTTCCACCAAAGCAACTGCTTTCAATGGAAGTTGTTCAACATTGGGTCAGGTAGTCAAGCAGACAAGAAATGAAAGAGGTCTTGGTTCTAAAATGGGCATTTATAACAACTGGAATATACTCTCATGCACTGGGCACTCTAACTCACCATTTTTGTTTGTTGGTACAGATCATAAATTTGGTGGGCAGACCTCAAAGAAGGATCGGTTTAAGAAGAGAAGAGAAAGCATGGTTCTAGATTGGTAGAACTAACTAGTGGTAAAGATTGCTTAGACTTGTTGCTTCTACAAATCATATTTAATCAGCAACTGTCCCCAACTTCATAGCATCATAGTTGGTTCCCAGGAATTAACAGGATACTAATAACCCTGGACTTCTAACTGATTTACTCCCATCCATATTTGCAGACAGTGAGGCAGAACTTTACTAGGTTCATTTCTATCAGTGGCAAGTATCTGAACCATCTTTTCTTGCTCGGATTTTCTTTTTTTTTTTTTCCTCTACATAACTTTACCTCCCTGCAAATCTATTCCTGTTTTTATTTATCCCCTTCTGCTCCTACATGTTATTGTGGAAGTCACAGACTTGGATTACTGGTCTGATGTTCATTCCATGCTCTCAGTTTGTTTCCCTTCATATCTGACCATACTTGGGAAATAATAGGAACCAGAATAAAGGAAAGATTGCAGGCAGGAAAGTGATATTAAGTAACAACTCAGGGCAATAATGGTCAAAAGGGATGTAAGGTCAAAAGGGTGAAAGCTTAGAGAAAAATGGAATATGGTAGATGTGATGTTAGGATTTATTCTTTAAGGATGCAGGAATACTGATGACCACATATGTGAATTGCCCGCTATATTCAGTTTAAAGGAGTCAAATAACTTAAAGGACCTTTCTCTTGAACTGTCTTTTTCTACTCCCACCCAATCTGCCTGCATATTTCCTATTTATTCCTCAGCACTCTCCAGCTGTCTCTGTCTTATCACCTGCCTATTTCCTCAACGGCATTTAGCATCATTTATAATTAACATATTTTGTTTGTGAGCAATTTTATTGTTTTTCCTTCCTAGTAGAGTATAAGCTATGTGATGTTAGGAGACTCTCTTCCTTGTTTACAACATATAACGAGCAATAAGCAAGGTGTTTTCACAAAAGTGATGCTTTAAACTTTTTATAAATACATGAATGAATAAAAGTCTAATTCAATCATCGGGGAGATATTATTTGATACTATTGAGCAACTGTTTGCCTGGGACTGAAGAGTTTCTTGGGATACAGGACTTTCAGTGTGAAAATCAGGCAGAGGATCGCAGCTCACCCTAGACTGATACAGCATTCTTTTTTTTTTTTTAACTTAAATAATATACTTGAAAGAGTTTCTCGAATTTTACAAGGATGCATCTCTAAGGTATAGTTAAAGAAAGGAAGGTAACTCATTTTTGTTTGAAAGGTTGACAGTTTTATGTTTTATTTTTATCCCAAGATGATGATTATTTTTTATTTATAATAGTTGTAAGGGTACATGGCACTTACAAATACATAAAAAACAAAGCTCCTGTGAGGTTTCCCATCTAACTCAATATACAATACACCATATAAGAGCAAAAGGGGAGGCAAAAAATGGTTGGAAGAAATCAATACTGGAAGGCTTAGTAAAAGAAATGTGTTCTAAACTTTCAAGGAGAGATGTCAAGAACTAAAAAGCAGTTTGTTCAAATAGGACTAATATAGTTCTAAACCTCTTGAGAATTATATAGGCATAATAGGAAAACGGATTTCTGTATCATTTTTTCTTATTATATTTTCTTAGTATTTTTTTAATTTATCAATTTACAATGACCCTCTTTAACCCCTTAGTGCTTTTTGCCTTAAACTGTTTTCCCTGAGAGTTAGTGACACAAGCTTTTCATGATTACATCATTTATTTTCCCCTGTCTTTCAAATTCACCAAGTAATTATGTTTTAGAAGTACCTGTTCAAATAACATAAAGCTGGAAATTTGTCATCCAATTATAGAATTTCCATCTTTTAATTGTCAAGTTTATTATATATTCCCTTACTGTGTTTTTAGTACATATTTTACTTCTGTCACTATGTGAGGTTTTTTGGTTGTCATTATTTCCCTCTTTACTGTCTTATTGAACTGATCAAGTATTCGTATTACATTTTTCTCCTCTAAATTACTGGAAGTTATATGCTATTTTTATAATTGTTATTTGTAATTGCTAGTTCAGTGGTTCCTCTTAACTTTCTAATATTTGAGACCCAATTTACCAGTCTGAAATTAGTATTATACTCCTCACCCATAACATAGGAAATATAACTTATAACTCCTTTACATGTAATTTATGTCTAATAGTCTAGTTATGTTTCTTTTAAACACACATGACAAGTCATTGTTTTTACAATAATTTAAATTTATATTTACGACATAAAAATCAATATTCCTTTTTACCACCAAGTTATAAATCATGCTTCTACCTTCTAGGTACTATTTTCTCCTTCTTACAATAAATGATTGAGAGGTAACTTAAATGATGGAAGTCTCTACAGATTAAAAACAATCTATAAACAAAATTTTTTTCAGCAACTCTCTCTTGCCCACACACAAACTCTTGAGGAATTGTTTAGAGAGGCATAGAACACTAGACTGGTATTTACGTTCTCTTGCCATTTGGAAGATATTATTTATTCTTTATTTTCAGATTTTGTTGCTTTTGAGATGTTTGCCACAGTCTAAATATTATTGCTGTGTCATTAATCTCTCCTTCCCCTTATCCCCTCTTATTTACGGCAATGCTCTATTTCCTGGCTGTCTTTAAGACATCTCTTGTTTCCTCTGGAATCCAGCAGTTTCAATTAGACATGATGAGTATAACTTTATTTTTATTTATCCTGTTGGAAATTATTTAGCTTCTAGAATATAAGGATTTTTACTTAACCTCAATTTGGAAGAAGTTTTAGCCATTATCATTTCAAATGTTGCCCCTATCTATTCAATTTCCATAATCCATATTAATAGGTGTGTGGGGGTTTCTCTTCTCTCTTCCATGTATGTGTCTTCGTTTGTCTTTCATACGCTTACTCTTCATATATCTCTGGATCTTCATATAGGTCTGCAAAATTTCACCAACTAACCAAATTGTGTTGGCTATTCCTTGAGTTATAAGTATTTATATTTTCTTTATACTGGTCTTTTATCTTTTATTCCAACACTGTTTAGTGAAAAGACAATCTTTACTCGTTGTATTGTCTTGATACCTATGATGGTTATTTTTAACTATGTCATCTTGGCTAGGTCATGGTACCCAGATATTTAGTCAAATATTCTGGAGTTTTCTGTGAATGGGATATTTTGATGAGATTAATACTTAAACAGTAGACTTAAACACACTACTCTCCAAAATGTAGGTTGATCTCATCCAATAAGTAGAAGATCTGACAGAAGATGGCTGAATTCCCCCCTAGCAAGCAATAATTCTACCAGCTGACTGTGAACTCAAACAGCAACTTTTTCTGCTCTAGGTACTACCTACAAATTTGAACTTATCATATGTCCACAATTGTGTGAATTCCTTAAAAGTCTCTGTATTATCAATTCTACTCCTATTATGTTTATGTATACATCTGCACCTGTAATTCAAGTACCAATTTTAATACTTATTTTTCCATTTTAGTATTTATGCATACATGATTCACACATATAAATTAGTAGTTTAGGATCAGGTTTCCAGTCTACAATATGACACACATTTGGTTTTGAACGATCATGAATTATTTTTGTTTTCTACCCAGTGTCTTAGTAGACACATGATCACTTGATTTCTTTCAGGGTCAATGGACGCTCTATTTTCTGTATCAGCGAAGATGAAAAACAAGAGAACTCCAGATTTATACTGATGCTTTAGTTATAACTTAATTGTCTTAATTGCCACCCCCCCAAATCCTCACCTTTGTCTTTGCATAGACTCAACACCTAAAACTAACAGAATGTTATAATGCAATGTTTCTTCAATAAAAAATTATTTTAAAAACCTCAAGTCATTGGTCATTGTAGCCCATCTCTGAATTCAAATATTACCTCCTAGATGTACAGCATCAACTGTGCTCGTAATTGATCTTACTTACCTTGGCGTTAATACTCCTTGTAGTATTTCTTTTTACCATAGGAAATTAATTAACTAATTAATTATAGGAAAATAATTAATTAATTAATTTCCAAGAAGAATTTGAAATTTAAAAAAATTTGGTGTCTGTCATTTTTATATTATTTATAAGGTTCCATTTACTCAAAGGTGAAATCATTTGTTCAAATATAAAGGCAGGTTATATTGTTGTAGCTTGAAATTTCCAAATGTTCTCCCTTCTTCACTTCAATACAACATTCATGGACATGCATCATTTGAATAATTTATTTTTAAAGTCTCACAAGAAAGGGTTCAGAGAAAATTTTAATCATTTTATGACAAAAATAATTAGCTATAGGAAATGCCCCAATTCAATAATTAGTGAATAGCAATGGTGCAACATACCACAATATTTCCCCTTATTTCTGAAATGTACCATAGAGTCTCTATTTTCTAATACAAGGCGATAAAATACACTTACTTCTAATGTTTTCATTTTTAAAGCTCCAACTTAATATATTGAATAACTTTTAGTTTTTAAAACTTTTATTTTAAAAGTTTACCTATAAAATATTTGTTTAACTAAAATTTTTAACATTTAAATTTTTTCTTGTCAAAACAGCTTTATTTCTGGAAATCTTTTGTGTTATACACTGTCAATTACATTTTGGGCAGCAATAAATCCATGCTTTACTCTGATTATTTCCAAATAAATTTTAAAAAATTGCAAATCAGAGGCATCATATAAAACATAAGTGACTTCAAGTGACTTCAAAACCCCTTCCAGGGCCACCCTGGTGTCGCAATAGGTTAACACTTTGTGGTCCGCTCACGTATTAGTACGTGTTTTTGTCACCAGTATCAGGTGGCCGCTCACGTATTAATACATGTTCATCTAGTCTCCGGTTTTTCATGCCAAGGTGGATTTATTTGGAACTATTAGGAGCTATTTCTTTGATCGTACTCAGTCTAGAAGCTTTACACATTGTTTTGGTGAAAGTGTCAGGTGTTTTATGAGAGAGATTACAGTTTTTTTAATATCCAGTAGTTCAGGAGTTGTGTGTGTTTTATTGAATGCTTATACCATTCATGCAGTGGCACAGAAAATGGCCAGCCACAAGGGCTGGTAAATTTAAAGGGCACCGGCACACAAAGTGTTAAGTGTCAGCACTTTGAAGCTATCCACAGCCACTGCAGCAGAAGTTCCATCTCAGGCCAGGGAGATTCCTGCATGGTGCAGCAGACCTGTCCTAACTCGCCCACTGCTCCCCTCAAGCAGTGTATTTCAGATCTGCCTATTCTGCTCCCTACTCTCTCTGGTGAATCTTCTTACCCTCCCCCAAAAAATCTTAAAAAAAAAAACTTTCTAGCCTTACAACTTTCATTACCTTCATCTTGTGAGAGAGCTAGCAAGTTGGATATCTATATTAAATATCTACAGGGTTTATTCAATAGAGAAGACAAACAAAAAAACAAGACATGTGAGCTTAATATATATGAATTTATAGACATGGCTTGCACCATCAACTAGAACATTTACTAAGTGATACACTTTATAACCATATATACCACATTCTATAATCTTATTTTTTCTTAATTTCAATACAAAGGATGACTGGATTAATATGTCTATAGAATGTAACAAGTTGTTTTACTTTATATCATATGCTAAAATTTTTGAGCTTGTATTTTAGGTGAAACTGATTAAATTAAGCACACTTACAATTTATAAATTAGATATTCAGTTTTGCATAAGTCCACAGGTTTGGTGTTTTAGGATGACTTTAAATAGATACTTTCGTAATAAGATTAACAGCTGACAGTCAGATGTGTGAACTTATTTCATAATTGTTCTGTTGGATTTCTCGGTTGATGTATCATTTTCTCATAACTTAATCTTTTAAGATCTTTAAATGTGATGTCCTATTATTAAGCTAATTAATTTCTAAAGAACATGTTTTCCCTGCAGGAAAAAAAAATGTGCTTATTTTCACATTTAGGTAAAGATTTTTATTTTTAGCATATCTGTTTCTGTACCTCATTCACTTTTGTATCATCCATTATTTAGGATTCCTTTGAGTTGTTTGATGTTAAATATCAGTTGTTTGATACCTGATAGCAATGTATCACAAAATAAATATAAGGGCTTTCAATAAAGATATAAAAGCTTCAATAATCTCTCAATTAGTTACTGATTAATAAAAAATGCTATTCTTGGGCCTCCCTGGTGGTGCAGCAGTTACGTGCTGTGTTATGGAGCTGTGGGCAGCAGCGATGTGAGTTCGATGCCCCGCAGGAAGATTCCTACATGGCACGGCAGACCTCTCCAGCCTTGCCTGCTGCTCCCCTCAGTAGTATATTTCCATTGATCTGCCTGTTCTGCTCCCCACTCTGTTTCTGGTGAACCCTTTTGCCACCCCACACCTCTGGCCTATACCCCAGCTTATATGCATAAATAAATAAATCGCTTAAAAAAAATGCCGTTCTCCTTAAAATGACAGGAGTAAAAACTTTGTGATTTACAACTGTTCTAATAAGGCAAGAGAAAAGGTATGACTTCCTGTATTTCTCAAATTTGAGAGGTGAAAACTCACAATGAAAAGTTAAAAATCTTGCCCATCCCAATAGATATTTTAAAAATGATGACTTAATTTCCCAGAAATGAAAAATTAAAAATTAGTCCTAAAATAGTTCTTAAATATTTTTGAATAAAATAGTAGTGCTGCAAGGATAATATCAACCACAAATATGTACACAAGTTGTCATTTGTTATATTTGAATTTTCTATAGAGATTTTCATTGCTGCTAAAGTTTACCTACTAGTTTTCTGATACATGTGTGTTCACAGAAATATTCTGAAGATCAGTATGAGATAATGACTAAATATAAGAATCAAGAGTAAATATGACTTCTCTTTTTAAAAAAAACTTTATTTTTCAGAGGATTTATTTTAAATTTTACTGAATCCTATAAATGGATAGATTGTAAAGGTATACTCTTTTTCTTTACAGATTTTGCTGTGTTTTTAACTTAAGATTCCAATTATCAAACAGGAAAGCAAGCTTCTCCACTTACGATATAGCCTTCTTTTCATAAATCATTGCATTAGTTTCTTGCAAACGCCTATGAAGCCAGCCTGGAACAATTCAACACCAAAAAAGGTGTGAATTTCCCTATTTATCTTAATAAAATGTCAATTTCAAAATATTTAAGTGCTTGCACTTTTAATCCAAAATAAAAATGCTCAGATCCAGTTATGGAACTTAATTAAATCACTTTTCATTTCTTCATGTCTTTTTAAGGCTATGTTATTCAACTGTTACTATAAAAAAGAGTTTCTCTAGAACTAATAATAATTGGCAAAATAAATTTCTGAGCATAACCACAAAAAAGGATTTTACTATATTGCCAGTGCTTTCATCAGTAATAAAAACAACTGAACTTGTCTATCATATAGTAAAACTGTGATTTAACTAGAGTTATAAATGGCATAGAACAGGAGTTGAGCATGATTTAAAAAAAAAAAGTTTCTTCCAGCAGTGTAGAAGAGTTCCCTTTACTCCACATCCTTTCCAGCATTTGTTGTTGCCTGTATTTTTAATGTGTGCCATCCTCACAGGTGTGAGGTGCTATCTCATAGTGGTTTTGATTTGCATTTCCTTGACTATAAGTGATGTTGAGCATTTTTTCATGTATCTGTTGGCCATTTGCTTTTCTTCTTTGGAGAAGTGCCTTTTGAGCTCTTCTGCCCATTTTTTGACTGGATTGTTAGCTTTGTTTTTGTTGAGTTGTGTGAGTTCCTTGTAAATATTTGTTATCAGTCCTTTATCGGATGTATTGTATGCAAAGATCTTTTCCCAGTTGGTAGGGTGTCTGTTAGTTTTGGTTAATGTCTCTTTTGCTGTACAGAAGCTTTTTAGTTTGATGTAATCCCACCTGTTTATCTTGTCCTTTACTTTCTTCGCTTTGGGGGATGTGTTGTTAAAGATTTTGCTGAAATGTATGTCATGTAGGGTTTTGCCTATATTTTCTTCTATAAATTTTATGGTTTCAGGTCTTACGTCTAGGTCTTTTATCCAATTTGAGTTGGTTTTTGTGCAGGGTGTGAGGCAAT
The DNA here is from genome assembly GCA_004024925.1 of Scalopus aquaticus. NCBI lineage: Eukaryota > Metazoa > Chordata > Mammalia > Eulipotyphla > Talpidae > Scalopus > Scalopus aquaticus. The sequence goes on along the minus strand of PVIJ01010960.1, from coordinate 8,957 downwards.
AGTCTAGCTTCTTTTTTTTTGCATGCGGCTGTCCAGTTTTCCAGGTGGGAATGTGAATTGGTCCAACCACTATGGAAAGCTGTATGGCGATTCCTCAAACTACTAAACATGGAGCTTCCACACGGCCCAGCAATACCACTTTTGGGAATCTACCCAAAGGACACAAAAACACTAATCCAAAAGGATACATGCACCCGTATGTTATTGTGGCACTGTTCACAATAGCAAAGGTATGGAAGCAACGCAGATGTCCAAAAATAGATGACTGGATCAAGAATATGTGGTACATATAAACAATGGAATACTACAGAGCATTCAAAGAAGATAAACACATGCAATTTGCAGTGGCATGGATGGAATTAGAGGGGATCATACTCAGCTAAACAAGGCAGAAAGAAAGAGAAAAATGCCGAATGATTTCACGTATAACAGGACTATAAGGAAACCAAATAGAAGAGACACTTGGGGTGGGGGGGTGGAGGGAGGGGGAGGATAAGGGCACTATGGAGTAGAAAAGAACACAAGGGACCATGGAGATGGATCACGGGTGAATTAGTGGTGGGTTACCCAAGGGGAATGCAAAATGTAAAAGATACAAATAACAATAAAAATATATATTAGAATAAAAGTTTCTTAAAAAAAATCCTGGGCTCTGACTTTAGTTATACTACTTATTATCTAAGATTTTTTCTGAGTAAGTGACATAATCACTCAGTACAGCAGTTCAGTCATCTGTAAATGGAATGATAACGGTACTACTATCACAGAGCTATAAGGTTTGATATTTCAGTTCAGAACACTGAATGGCAGATGTAAATACTAAATTCTAGTTTGAGAAGTACTTGATCTAATGTATTTTTATAGCATGAGTTAAATAACAAATACTTTCAAACTTGTCATGTTGCCAATTTTATGGATATTGGCTTGCTCTAGAGAATAACTAATACAACTCAATTTTTTCACACGGTGGAAAAATAAAAGATATACTTATGAAATGTGTTAATAATTCAAAACTGAAAGCATAATTAATAGTTTGGATAGTGTTACATGGCCCCTTGTTTGTGTTGCTGGATTAACAGGGTCCTTGTCTGCTATCTTCCTGTTTTAGAAAACCTAATCAAATGTGCTTCCTCTCATAGGGTATGGGGTAAATGCGAGACCAGGTGAAACACATGTAGGTGCTTAAAAGTACTGAAACCTGAGCTAGAAAACCTCAAGTCCAACCAATATCCTGCTTTAAAACCCTAGCCAGCCAATAATCAGCCTCCCTGCCACTCTGTCTTGATAACTAACCTCCTCAAACCAGGACCATTCTCAGGTGAGGGACATGGCTCAGGGCAGTTGCCACACCCCCCTTATCACGTGATCCATAATAAACATTCCTAACTTGAAACCAGTTATTGTCTCTTTCAAACCTGTTTTGGGTTAATTGGTGAAAACCAGACAAAGACCCTTTAAAATCAGCAACAATTACACATTGGCATCAGAAAGAGCAGGTCAAAAACAACGAGCCAATTCTAGCCAGACAAAATTGAATTGGGAAAAATAAAGCTCAATGCTTAGAATTTTAAAATAACCAGTTTGCATTCCCACCAGCAGTGTAGAAGAGTTCCTTTCACTCCACATCCTTTGCAGAATTTGTTGTTGCCTGTATTTTTAATGTGTGCCATCTTCTCAGGTGTGAGGTGGTATCTCATAGTGGTTTTGATTTGCATTTCCTTGATTATAAGTGATGTTGAGCATTCATGTATCGGCCATTTGCTTTTCTTCTTTGGAGAAGTGCCTTTTGAGCTCTTCTGCCCCTTTTTTGACTGGATTATTGGCTTTGTTTTTGTTGAGTTGTGTGAGTTCCTTGTAAATTTTTGTTATCAGTCCTTTATCTGTTGTATTGTGTGCAAAGATCTTTTCCCAGTTGGTAGGGTGTCTGTTAGTTTTGGTTAATGTCTCTTTTACTGTACAGAAGCTTTTTAGTTTGATGTAATCCCATCTGTTTATCTTGTCCTTCACTTCCTTCACTTTGAGGGATGTGTCTTTTAAAGATTTTGCTGAGATGTATGTCATGTAGAGTTTTGCCTATATTTTCTTCTATAAATTTTATGGTTTCTGGTCTTACGTCCAGGTCTTCTATCCATTTTGACTTGGCTTTTGTGCAGGGTGTGAGGTAGTAGTCTAGCTTCATTTTTTTGCATGTAGCAGTCCAGTTTTCCCAGCACCATTTATTGAATAGACTGTATGGCAATTCCTCAAACTACTAAAAATGGAGCTTCCACACGATCCAGCAATACCACTTTTGGGAATTTACCCAAAGAACACAAAAACACTAATCCAAAAGGATACATGCACCCGTATGTTCATTGCGGCACTGTTTACAATAGCAAAGGTATGGAAGCAATGCAGATGTCCAAAAATAGATGATTGGATCAAGAAGATGTGGTGCATATACACAATAGAATACTACTCAGCATTCAAAGAAGATAAACACATGCAATTTGCAGTGACATGGATGGAATTAGAGGGACTCATACTCAGTGAAATAAGCCAGAAAGAAAGAGAAAAATATCGAATGGTTTCACTTATAACAGGACTATAGGGAAACCAAATAGGAGAGACACTCAGCGTGTGGGGAGGGGTTGGGGGGGCGGGAAGCTAAGGGCACAAATAGAGTAGAAAAGGGCACAAGCGACCATGGAGATGGATCATGGGTGAACTGGTGGTGGGTTACCCAAGGGGAATACAAAATGTAAAAGATATAAATAACAATAAAAATATATGTATTTAAAAAAAAGAATTTTAAAATAAGATGTCAAGTCTAAAAGGAAGATTTTAATTTATCACAGGTTCTTTGTTCCACTGCATGACAAATTAAAAATTAACCAGTGAAGTGACGAAGTGATAGTGGCCAAAATACCTGTTAAAACTTTAGACTGAACTGATAAACACATACTGTACACACACACACACACACAAAAAAAAAAAAATTCACACTGTAATCAAAACAGTTCTAAGTATTTTTAGAATATCAAAAGCACCAGGGACGATATTTTGGAAAGGTGGGCACAGACTAGCCAAAGCACATGTGAAAGAAATTTGAACAATGAGAGAACAGAAGCATCAGTAAAGATGGAACTATTAAAGTATATATGATCTTTGTTATATGAATCGCCATTTCTGCCTTATATGAGTCCACCTCCTATTTCTTTGAAGCCGGAGGGCCCTATCCCAGCCCTTATCTTAGGATAGTCACTCTCATCTTGCCACATTTGTTTTAGCATCCACAGCTATGTAGAGTCTCCATACTATGTAATCAAAATTGTTTTTTTTCTTCCTACAAGTCTGTCCTATGGTAATTTGATTGCTCTAATAGTTCAAAAGAACCCAAGGGGATTGGTGAAATTTCCTCTTTACCTCCACAGCTCCATCTCCTTTGCTACTCCATGAAGACAAAGAAGGATCAGGAAGACTTTTTCAGCCTACCCACATGATCTTTATGTCTAACATAAGAGTTGATTTTCGACTGGTGGTCTCAACTACTTTCGTTCACAGATTTGCAGTGACTGATGATCTTTCTCAGCCTGTATCTCAAAATACTCCAATAGTCAATGCATTCAGTAGTCTTTATAAACATGTTAAAGTTTGGGATTATTGGTTCTAATAACATCTGAGAGAAAATTTCATTTTCTACTTCTCATTTTCTTGTTAGAAATAAGTAGAGATTTTGTTCTCTTCCAGCTTAATGCAATGAGCATTTTTTTTTATTTATGTATACAAGCTGGGGTACAGGTCAGAGGCGCGGGGTGACGAGAGGGTTCACCAGAGACAGAGTGGGGAGCAGAACAGGCAGATTAGAGATACACTGCTGAGGAGAGCAGCGGGCGAGGCAGGAGAGGTCCGCTGCACCATGTGGGACTCTCCCTGGCCGGGTGTCGAACCAGCATCGCCCGAGGCCGACAGCTCCACAGCGCAGCGCCCAACCGCTACGCCACCGGGGAGGCCCTTGCACTGCGCATTTTTGAGTATATCTTTTACTATCTTGTTCATTTGATCTAAAGTTACTCAATGATTCACAGTCTCTATCACTAGGTCCAATGTGAATAACTTATATTACCACAGAAAATTACTCCTTTCATTTATCCTTTAAAATGTAGTTTATGTAAATTTTTACATTAATTACTTTATACTCATCTATTATTCTGCATTAGGTGATTTTATTATTTCTGATATTTTTGTAAAATTTTGGCTCACTCCGAATATGTTAATTATTTTCCTTTTAAAGTCTTATATTTGGGGGCCTCCCCAGTGGCGCAGCAGTTGAGCGCTGCGCTGTGGAGCTGTTGGCAGCGGCAATGCGAGTTCCACGCCCGGCCGGGGAGAGTCCCACATGGCACGGCAGACCTCTCCTGCCTTGCCCGCTGCTCCCCTTAGCAGTGTGTTTCTGATCTGCCTGTTCTGCTCCCCACTCTGTCTCTGGTGAACCCTCTCGCCGCCCCCACGCCTCTGGCCTGTACCCCAGCTTGTATGTATAAATAAAAAAAATAAATAAATAAAAATAAAGTCTTATATTTGGTCTCTAAAATCTTGAGATTAATTTCTTGTCAAACTGGGGTTTGTGACTTATAAGATAAATTTCCTTCAAAATCTTGGGTGATTTTTTTTTTACTAGCTGCTCATATTTCTGCTTGATGATTATTTTTTGCCTGGTTGTAGATGTGTGTTCTGACATCTGAGCTGGCCTTAGGAGACTGTGGAGGCAAATGCTAGTAGACTGTGGCAGAAATTTCTGTCTGATTATGTATGACTTCAATGATGCAAGCACTCACCCTTACTACTTTGCTCTGAGGGTGAATGCAGCTGATGCCCAGGGAAGAAGAAGACTCGGTCCAGCTATTCCACATGCACTCAGCCAAATAATCCTTTCTCTGGGGTTTTCCTCAACTGTTTAAATGTGTTGGCTCTGGACTTGAAACATCCTTTGGTATCATTTCACATCTGCTGTTCAATCCTTTTTTGGATGTCTTTTGAGCTGTGGTTTACATGAACCTCTTTTCTCTATTTGCTATACTTAATGAATTCCTCAAATTGTATGGTTAATTGATGAAGTATATTCTATTTTTCCAATACCAATGTAGATATATTATTTTGCAGCATACACATAGACACGTGTGTGTGTTGGGAGGGGTCATTTTAAGATTATTTGGAGAGGAGTCTTCTGTTTCATAATTCATCTTTATCTAATACCCTTATACAGCACTTGCTATGATTAATGGTCTATTTTGCTGCTTGCAGAATATTTTCTCATATGCATTTAAGGAATGAAGAATGAAGCAGCTTCTAAAGGTAATGGTGGTAGAGGAATGATCTGCTTATACCTTATGCATTAAAACACAATAATTCATGGTTAAGAGATATGAACAATATTTTGGATACTTTATTATGTAATAATCCTAATTTTAAAATATTTTAAAGAAATCTTTTAAAAGAAATCTTTTGAAACTTATGACCTAGTTATTTGGGAGTTTCCCATACTTAATAGGGTATATGGCATCTATTTTAGTAGTGTCAGTATCACAGAATACGAATATTAGGAGACAGTAATAGCGTTGATGAATCTTTGCAAAAACGTTGATATTTACACTCTCAATAAACCCCATATACCATATCTTTATATTTACTTTTATTTAAAAATAGGATAGGATATATGTAGATGATAATTTATATTAAAACTTTTGAGCTAACTGAATGTTATCAAACTATGCAATATACCATTCCAGTAATATAATGTTAACTACAGTGTGTATTTTATTATTTAATTCTGGGGAAAGCTGGAAAGTTGTGAAGTTTAAATAGACCTAAGAAATTTCTCCTTATAAAATCTGTAAGAAGAGTTTTAAAATTTTAATATTTCATCTATATATTAATATTTCATGCCTTTTTTACACAGGCCTCTAAGATTTAAGTAGTGTTAAATTAGTGTATTAAATAGCTGTATTTACAGGGAAAACCTCTAAGAAACTGGAACTAGATTAACAATTTATCATACATCTCAGTATGTCCTGAAAAGTGTTTTTGTTACAGTTCTCTCAGAGATTGCTCATTTATCTTCAAAAACAAATGATCTGAATGAAGTTTGATTTGTCTTGAGGCTCTCACTGTCTGTACTTGTTCCTTTTTATTTATAAATCCCTTGGATGTAAGTGCTTTACCTTCTAATTCTATTCTCTGGAAACAACCTTCAAAAAGTGGAATAAGGGTCCTAGAAAGATATGCAATATGTCTTCTATTTATATCCGTAGATCTTCTCACATTTCTTCTTTGACCTACTGTCTGCCCGAGAAAGCTAACATCTACAGACCACATCATTGCCACCATATACCCTGTGGCTTCTGGTTAGTGTTGGTCAATGGAAACCCTGACAGTGGATTGTAGGGCCTATAGATCTGTGGGTGACCTAAGGCCCATTGCATCACCACACTGAAGGTGACATCTCTGTTTAAAGTCTTCTCTATATGACTTTCTCTTTGTAAGATCCAGGAACATCTCCCTCTCCTTGCTGTCGATAGGTGTTCTATAGCCTTACTAAGACATGTGGCCACACAGTCTCAAGTATCACAAAGGAAAGAGCAATGGTGCTAGTAAAGAAAAGGAGATGCCAATACTTTCAAGCAGGGTTCAAATAGTATATTCAAGTTCTATTCTTGGTTAATGGAGAATAAGAACTTGTATTCATTATTTTCTTACAGATGAAAGAAACCCATTTAAAATAATATAAGCAGTCATAACATGTTGTAATTGAAAAGTCTAAAAATATATTATCAGATACAATAAATCTGGAGCTCAGACACTGCCATGTATAATGGTAATATGTAGTCACTCACTTGCTTTAAAACAAATACAAGATGGTCAAGCAGCAGTGAATGAATGGTTAGGAAAGGACTCTGGTAAGGTGACTTACCATCAAAGACCTAAAAAAAGTGAGAGAGTTTTATGGATATTAAGGAAAAGAATTTCAGGTAGTGTGTTTGGGATGTTTCAAAACCAGCCAGGGGGTAAGTACTGTTTAGGAAAGAGATTAAGGGAGAAGAATTGAATACAGAGGTAAAGGTGGTGAGAAGCCATATTATTTTTTTTTCCGAGTGTGAAGAAGAACCACTGAAAGATAATCATTATGGAGTGACATAGTCTGAATATTTTAACATAATCGCTTCAGGTTCTATGTGGGGAATTGATGTAAGAATAATAGAAATTAAGGAGGCTGTTGAAAACTAATGGATTTTTAGGAGGCTGTTGCTTTAGTAGGGTGAGATTTCTCTTTAGAGCCTGTTACCAGAAAGTTGAAGGTAGTTTCTAGACATCCACATGGGGAGATACAGTATGTAGTTGAAAATACAAGCCTGGAATTCATGAGATATATACATTTTAGATTTAGAAATCTATAGCTGAGATTGGAAAGTCATACAGAATTCACCAATGTAATGTGAAGGTATTGTGGGCTGGCGGATAAATCAGAAGTTCAAATCAGAATTCTTAAAAACTATATTTTTAAATGTTTTTTCTCTAGTATCAGATTTTGCTGAAAGAGGATGATTAGTGGTATTAAATGCCTTGTGCCCATGAATTCCCTGTTGTGCTCCTGACAGAAGGCTGCTTTGGCAGCTAGTGACAGAAAACTGCAAACTCAAAATTACATTAAAATTACAGAAATTTGGTACCTCATGTAACTAGAAATTCAGAGATATGTGAGATGTTGGAATTATCGATAGTTGAATGGAGGTCCTAATATTGCCATAAAGACTGCAGTAATTTATTTAAAAAATCTGCCATTCTACTCAGTCATCACAGACGGATTTCATCTTAAATCTGGCTCCTTTTTAGTCATGGAATAGCTGCCAGGAGTAACTGGTTTACATGTCTCCTCATTGGGTACCAGGGAGAGGGGAGGCTGATTTGTTACGTTATCTCTACAGAGAGAAAACACTCTCTTAGAAGTACCAGCTAATATTTCTCCATCGTTCTTTGGATTGCATTGGGTCACGTGCTCATTGCTGAATCTGTAACTGTGGCAAAGAGGCTACTATTAAGATGGAGGAAGAGATAGTTTAATATAAAGGGTATCGGGCACAGATGAAATGAGGGATTTCTAATACAGGGGAAAATTAGGAAAGTTGATCACAATATTATTAATATTTGGAAGTCTACTATCAATAAAATTAGTACATTAGAGAAAAACTTTTTATTTATCTATTTATTAAGATTTATTTATTTATACATAGAAGAACTAGGGTGTAGGCCAGAGGTGCAGGTGATAAGAGGATTCACCAGAGACAGAGTGGGGAGGAGAACAAGCAGATCTACTGAAATACACTGAACTAAGGGAAGCAGCAGGTGATACAGGATAGGTCTGCTGCGCCATGTGGGTTAGCTCCCTGGCTAGGGAACAAACTCAGACCACAGTGGTAACAGCACTGAGACTTAACAGCTATGACACTAGGGAGACCCTAGATAAAAACTCTTGATTGTCAAATACAAATGACAAGGCAGAAGGAATAAATATCCTCTTTACCTTTTTCTTTAATTCTAATAGACTTACAAGACTATTAAACCAGCATGTATTTGTATTTTGGACCCCTTTATACCATAATAACATGAAAATAAGTAGAAATGGCAAAGTATTTGTTTTTTCCATCTATTCTATTCTTTTGACTGTGCCAGACTCTGACACTATGCTCTGGGTTTAACACCCTAATTAAAATGAAGTTTTTCTCAGACAGAAAGACCAATGGAACCAAATAGAATACCCAGAATTAAAGCCACATATCTATGAACAACTAATCTTTGACAAAGGAGCAAAGAAAATGCAGTGGAACAAGGACAGTCTATTCAATAAATGGTGCTGGGAAAACTGGACAGCCACATGCAAAAAAATGAAGCTAGACTACTACCTCACACCCTGCACAAAAGTC